>DWMY01002736.1:0-11270 GCA_018249775.1 Heliconius hecalesia formosus
TTCGGTGAATTTCGGAAGCATTACGTGTTAAATGGTGAAACTCAGAGCGAGAAAATATTATATATTTCATTTCCTCCAGTGGGAATCGAATCCATACCCTGTAGCGTTTACAGTCGCGTGCCTGTACCTGTCGTTATTACCAGATATAGAGAAAAATATAGAAATACGAAATAATAGAATATATAATTAAACGCATACTGTAGTGATAAACTAAATAGGAATTTAATATGCTTAACCTTATTTTCTTTTCACCATTGTAATTCTGACATGGTTGTTGGATTGATACATACTCGTATGTGTGAAAAAATATTGTATTGTCATCGGACGTCGGCAAATTAGATTATAGTTGTAAAATTATTTTACAAGATAGTGTGATGAAAAGGAATTATAATTTGTTACTATTCGTAAATCGTTCGCTTAGTCTTTTTTCGGAACGAATGTGTCTTAATGGGAACGGAGTGTCTTATCCCTAGGTTCCCAGGCTTCCTCTGCCTACTCTGCTATGTGGGGAATACATAATACAAGCTAAATAACAAAAAAAACTGGTAATATTTATATTAGTGATTGGATAACATTTTCAGGAATCAGAAGCGCACTCAACGCACAATGTTACGAAAATTCGGTGGTGCTGGGGAACTAAGTGTCTTACCATTACCTCACGTCCGCCTTCCAATACGCACTGAGTTATCGACTTTGAAAATATATAAAATACTTTAAATAATAAAAATATAACTAAAATTTTCATATAATTTCCAAAAATATTTCCACAAAACAAAGTAAGCAATAGAGCTATCAATTATTAAATGAAATCAGATCACTATCTCGTATTTCAAATATGGGAACAATGTAACAGTAGACTGTAGACCCGCTCGACTCCGTGCGAATAAAAAAATACACCTCTCATTAAAGTAATAAATAAACCGCCATTTCGGCCCTTCTGGGAACCTGAAGTGTCACAGATTATAATATACAATCAGTTATGACATGTTGGGTAAAGAAAAATTTTCCTACATTTTTTTTTAATCTATTTGCATAAAAATCCTCTTGGCATAGTTGTGATGGAACATAATAAGCCATTTCATACTGTGAGATTGTAATAATAAATAAAATAATTACATTAACAATAAACAATTTATTTTTTGAGGGCACCGCGACTGAGCGGCACAGTGTCTGACTGTTACCGCGACTTATATTCATTTCTTCTCTATAGTAACATAAAACATGCAAATATATTTAGTTAAATTAAAATAATTACCCATATATACCCTACAGTTTTAGCTTCAATTTGTATCGGGCATATATTAGGATGGGCAGGGTGAGCCAGAGTGATAAGACACTCCGTTCTCCATACACCGCTCAATTCCAAATATAATCGGGCCAAATATTATAATTTAACAATGCCTAAAATCTTATCACATGTATTCCAACTGTACCTAATGTTCCGACCGTCCCAACTGTATCATCTATCATAAAATATTTTGACGTCATATTTACTTTAATGTATTAAAATTAAAAAGATAATCAACAAAATATATATAATTTTAATGTTAAAATGATGAATATTTAATATAATAGATGGCTATCTAGGTAACTGAACACAACTAATGCGATATGTTTTTACGTAGAACGCAGCGGCGCGTTAAAACCGCGATTCAAAAACGATAGCAATAATAGCCCGATACTGAGTTGAGGTGAGAAATAGAATGAATATACTAAATAATAAATATGCTGAGGTAATTTAAATTATATTGCCACCGCGTCTCACTGTAAACGACGGTTGTGGGTTTGATTTTCAAAAAATAAATTAATAATAAAATAGTCTAGTGCCTAATGATCTATCATCGTAGATAAAACACGTTATTTTGCTAAAAAGTAACGAAAAGAATAACATGTTTTTGTAAATTATACATATTTTACATTGTATATTAAATATGGTAAAGCGTGAATTCTAACAATAAATTACAATGTTATGTCTAGTAATTTGTAATTAAAAAATAGTGAAGTTGAAATGTTGTAAATAATCTTGAGATCTTGAGTTTGGTTAAGGTTGTATATCATTTTTGCAGTAAATTTGTACTTTTATTTCATAGGTACATACATTTTGATATGGGAGATTAAAAAATATAATTACATTTACATATTTATATAAATAAATATGATATAACGACCAAAACGCAGCCCTTCCCGTCCGTCGCCCTCTTAAACATATTGGTATATAATAACCAAATTAAACAAGTTACTCACATAAAATGTTGTCCATATGTTATTCGGATTTATAAGCTATATTACTATAAAGTTTCACCTAAATCTGTTCAGAATTTTTTGCGTGAATGTGGAACAAACGTCTGCCCTCACAAATTTCACATTTACAATATTAATTAATAGGTAATACTAATGCTACTATGATCTATGATGATGTACATATCTATTATTTTATTTTAAACATACAAATATATTAATAAGTTCTTTGGTTTTCACGATTATTACACATTTTAAATGAAACTATTTTAAACGGATTAATCGCGTATATTTAGTATTTTTATACATTTTTGGAAACCCGACGTTTCGAACACTTTGCAGTAGTCCGTGGTCACGGGTAGACTGAGGTGGCATTCGTCTGTCAGTTGATATAATTATTATATCAAACTACCGCCAACGATTTCTTAATTTCCTCGCGTACTGCCCTGGATTCTTGCAGAATGCAAACCCACCATACCAGAGGGCAAGATATAGTTAGCTCATTAATGTAGGTATCTTGGTTAATTTCTTTAGGTATGGGTTTGAAGTATTTTGCTGCCCTATATGCTGTTCCCGTAAGAAGCACTGACGCTTTCACCCTATATAAACTATATTACTATGAAGTTGTCGTGACGCAGTGGCATAACGTGTTACTATAGACGCGATAGCTGTGGGTTAACTTAAGCCAGTATCCCGATTCGGGGCAACAAATGTGTTTATTTTTTTTATTTATCTATTGTGATAAGTGAAAAAGCGCGTCGTTGTGGTCCGCCACTCAACAGGCAATGCATATTTTTTTTCAGAAATGTATTTTTTTTTCAGAAAGTGGGGAACTAGTTTTGAAATATAATATTATGTATATCTGCATATTATTTCCATTTTCAATATATAAAACGTACGAACAAAATAAAATCGTAAATTTAACTTATTAATTTATTTCTTTTAATAATAGCCCTATATAACGCTATCGAGTATCAGCTGTACCGTACATTCAATTTACAGTGTGAAATCGAGTGTTATATCCAGAAAATTTATTTTAGCTTACTGATGATGCAAAATTTTGCGATTTGCAATATAACGGGGGGATAACCAATTGGCGTAGTTAACATATCTATGCTTAACTGAACATCAAAGTAATGGGTTTGTATCCCTTAAATAAATATAAATATGATGCCGTTGTGGTGCAGGGGCTTTAAGATGTGACTGTAACGCGACGGTTGAGGGTTCGATTGCCACTTGAGTTATTATTTTTTAAATATTTCTCACTTGTGGCACCAAGGCAAAAGCCCGGCCTTGAGTTCCGCCAATCAACACCCTATGCCTCGAATAATTCGGTGGAAAGTTGGGATTGTTGTGAAGTGTTGAATTACTAGGTTCCCTATGCCTACGCTGCTGCTATGCTGAGTGCGGGACTCAGCATGAAGCTGATTTGATTTTTTTAAAATTTCTTATGAAGTCGAAGTCCCGGGTAAAAGTTAACTTATTACATAAATGTTTCATTAGTTTAGTTTGACAAATACCGGCGATATATTTCGCAATATATCTACGCAATGTTATTTTAATATTGTCACTTTGATAAAACATAACCCGATCGCTAATCGTGAAATCTGAGATTTCGAACAAATTCTCTTGACACTAGGTTCACTCTGTCTAACCTGCTAAACTACAAAAACCGTAATACATATGGACATAATATAATTATGGACATTGTATTTCAGAAAGCGCAACTTCTTGTCATATAACTCAAGAAAGAATGAGTAACAAAATTTAGATCAACTTAAAAAAAAATCTTACCGCTTTTCTTTCCTGTATAACAGGGTAGGCAAAGGGAAATCTAGTGTAAAGACACTCAGCAAAGTAACATGGCGAAACTCGGCATTGAGACCCGCCTCTTACCACGCAACGATTCAAAAATTGGGCATTTTGGGAAGAGGCCTACCATCTGCCTACCATGCTACGAGTATATCCGGTATACAGCTACGAAAGAACAATGAAATTTTGACGATCTCGACGAAAAATACAATTGCAATATATCCATAAGAGAAATCTGTGAAAAATTTCGGCACAAGATCTCTCAAAAATCTTGAACAGTATACCGTTTCTGTTACATGAAATGGAACGAAATGAACGGATTACACAAGCGGAGAGAGTAAAGCCACAATTAGTCACACGTTGAAGGAAATTGATTCAGACAATGCTTAGCTTGGAATAGAAGATTTTGCGTTTGTAGAACACTCAATTCACATTGTTAGAATGGAAAACCGATGTCGATGAATCAATTTAAATATATCCTGTTCAAGAATGTGTTACTAACAAGTTCATTTGTAAAGTATAAAGGTGAAATTGTTATGTATTTCGAACATTTATTTGTTTTACGTATTCTAGAGACGTACAATTAAGTTAAGCTCAATTAGAGCTAAAATGAGATTTAAACATAACCACAAAAACCTAAGTTTATTTTAAATTACAGTATCTTTAATTTTATAAAGAAATTGACAGTAATGTTTTTTTTCTAAACCCAGATATTTGTAACTAAGTTCTATCAAAATCATAATAATAAAGTAGGTCATATGACATATTAAATCATAAATTTAACATCACAATACGAATGAAGGCTAAATCTGGATTAAAATGTAACTTCATACGGATGATTATTCTATCTTCTATGCACCGAACACTGCGGAGTTTTTAAATTACATGGGGTCGTGATATGGTGGAATAAAGTTCCGACGAGAACGGATTAGCAAGAATGGAATTTCATTAAAGTGCATATTACAATTTGTGTAGTGCAGGCAAAATTGCTTGAATCTGGATTATTCCTGTTATTTTTGTTTTGAATAGGCAGAGAGAGAGAGGGAGACCCTTCGGCTAAGACGGCTACGGCTTTGGTCGTTTCAGTCATGTAAAGCGGGAATTGAACCTCAAAGCATTGTACAATTATTCAAATTTACTAACAGCACCACAAAATGGAATTTCATTACGTACATTTGTATAACGTTTGCAAAATTGTTGGAATTTTTAAAACTTTCTTTTTATTTCTACGCTTTGCCTGCTTCTTGCTTGTCTATTTTGTATACATAGCGATCAGAATGATGAGTGATTTCTAGTTGATACTGATAACCGTTACGTAAGTAAGTAGGATCCTAGTGTTATAAAACTCTGTCTTCTACTTTTCGGTCATTTTGGGCGGTTGAACATGGAAACGGAACCCACACATGATTAGCTATGAGGCCAGCCGTGACGCAGAGGTAGAGGTTTCACCACTCAACACGCAATGCCTTCAGAATTCGGTGGGGCCTGGAGGACGGAGTGTCTTAGTACTAGGTTCCCTCTGCCTATTCTATTGAGTGCGGGATACAGTATGAAGCTGCTTAAAAAAATATGATTAACCAGGCAACAACTGCCCGACGATATAATGGAATTTCATTAAAGCGCATATTACGCCCGTTTGTATAATGTATGCAAAATTGCTAGAATCTGGATTCTGACCGAATTGATGCTGGAGAGTTTAATAATGAAGCTATTAATCTCAGTCAGCTTTCAAACTTTAAATGCACTTAGCGATGAGATGTGAAAATCTCGCAAGTTTTATTAAAAATCCAGTGAGCCCTTGTCTGTATATACGCTTATATGTAGGAACAACTTTAAGGGGGAAAATTTTGTTGCTTTCATAAATATTGGGGGTGACTTTGAGTTATATTTTATGGACGTGCTCTAAGTGATTGTAAGTTTTCTTAGGCACTGTTTCTTAGAATGAACTTAGTGTCAAAACACTCTTTCTGTTCCTTACTTACTGTTACTTTACTTACTCAAGACATTGGATAGCACTCAGCTGGAATGTTTTATGTTGTTACCAGAATGAGCACCCGACACATTCGTCACATTAACAGTCAAGCACTGTGCCGCTGCACCACGACAGTCCCGAAATAAATTAATCATTTAAAATATACCTATGCATATCTATACCTTGTGGGATCGGTTCAGTAAAAAAAAATGTTTGTATTCATAATTTGGTTTAACAAAATGTTGTATTTATTTCGTTAATTTGTATAATTGCATTGTTTCTACTTGAGAAGAAAATGGTTTGATTCTCTCTTAACAAAATGAATTGTTTTATATCCTCGCTCTGGTAATTGGCGTTACCTTGGCTTCGCTCAAGATACAATATCTTGAATTCGTGCGGAAAACGGAGAACAGAGACACTAGATTTTTTCAGTCTACGCTGATATATAAATGCATGGTTAAGCGTGTAGCTGAAAAACAAACTTACTAGATTCCAAACCACCTGCCATAGGAAATGAAATCCATAAAAACCATTCAAAATGTCAAATGCGAAAGATGAATCGTTTGAAATATTCAAGGAAAGTTCTTTGCATAAAATTGCATATCCTTACAAGTGTCGAGCTCACAATATAAATCTTATATTCGTCAGATTTTTGTGATGGATATTGGAAGGACATTTAAATATTTGAATCTTACATAGTTTATTGATTTTATTAACATTGACTAAGAGTTAAGAGTTGCATATGGCAAATGACGTATTCTGAGTTCCCGAAGTAACTTTAATGACAAGTACAGTGGTAACCAACATTGGAACCGGTAATGGTGATGAAAATAGCCTTCCTCGATAAATTTACTGTTCAAACACAAAATACTTTTTTTAATATAATGGTTTCGTTTTCGTTTACTTGAACAAGTTTTTTTTTTTCAAGTAAGTTAAAAAACAGCTGCACGCTGTATTTTCGCGCACAGCAGGGTAGGCAAAGGAAACCATTGTTAAAACACCACGTTCACCACTTTCCGCATTATTCTGAAGGAATTGCGTGTTGTGTGGCGGAACTCAACTCCGCATTTTACTAGACACCAGAGCGAAGAAATGAATATACATATTTAAATAAATATGTCATTGCCTCGCGTGGAGATCGAACCCACAAGCAGCCGCGTTTTACAGTCACATTTGTGCCCTTGCGCCACGACTGGCCTCGTTGCCCCGTGGTAAATGATTCTTACAATACATTTTGTAAATTATTAGCATCTATAAGCATAGCCATACTCATGTTAAAGTTGCTGAAAATTTACAATAGCCAAAACAAACAGGAACAACAACATATTAACATATTTATAATAATCATCAACATAATAAAATATTATATTTATTATATGAGATTCTATCTATGAAGAAATAAGAAAAAAAATCTTTCTATCTATTAATTTTATGTTGAAAAATCAAAAAAGATGAAAGTTAAAGAAAAATATTTTATAAATTGTATAAAAAATATACATGGTATGTCTCTCCCATAAGATTTCCTAATAAAAAATTTGGTACAAAATACCCGGAGTGGTGTCAGCACCCTTAGTAACTTAAGTTGGGCCAGGCTTGCGTGATCAGAAATCTGAGAGGGCGTGTTTAATCTTCCAAGTTTCTCTATACCTACTGTCACCCTAAGTTGTTAGGGGACGGATAAGCGTCTGCTTTCCGTCAAATGTAATTTAGCTTGAAGATAACGTTGGAAGTTTATAAGACCATCACTTTGTTTAAAATATATTTAAAGATATCAATATCCAAAAATCGAATGCTTTTTAAAAACACTTTGACAGTTTTACGTAATTTATATTTTTTCTAAACAAAGAATTCTTCATAAATATCCTGATTTCGTATTAAAAAATATTATATAAACTTGTACTGGAACAAGCGCCTCTTCTATAGAGCATCCTAATATTCAAATTACTTCTGCAATGATTATTTATAAATCTTAGCATCTTATTACATTTCCTATAGGTAATTTACATATCTTTATACGATGTTTATAAGTAAGCAAGTTAAAATATTGAAAGAATGTACAACATTTTCATGAAATTATATTTTATTCATTAAAAAAAACATTACGGAAAAAGAATCTAAGATCTGATTCTAGTAGCACACTACGGAAATTTAAGAGTTTTTTTTATATACATAATTAAAGTTATCGTAAAGTTTTTTCTCAATATCATCTTAACTATCGTTTTTATTATTTGAGCCCAGTCTCTTGAAATGACTACAGAATTCTGCTAAAAGTGAAGAGTATAGGGTCTTAACAATAAGCTTTTACAGTATAAAGCTGAAAAAAAGAATCATATTATTAATAATTATTAATAAAGAGAATATGTACACACACTGTATATATTGAATATATAGTCCTGTATTGAAAATGCTTATCACATATAAATTTCCTATTCCAGATATACGTCATTTGAAGTATTTAGATGTCGGAGTCAACATAATTATGCATGAATCATATTACCTCCGCAAACATGCCATTACAATATTGGTTTGTACCAGAATTCACGTACATTCGTTACTTACGTACTTATGTGATAGCTGTACGTGCGGCTCTCAGCATATTTCGTACAATATGTAGCTTTTTTGTTTCGTGTTTATATTTATGACCTGGCGAAATGTAGGATTTCATTTTTTTTACTTTGATTTCGGATAGCGTCTTTCCCTTTCTATGTGGAAGACTAGTCTAGTTCTCAATATCGATATGGGATTGAGTCGCAAAAATTTATATATATATATATATATATTTATTATATGAAATTTTTATAGAAACACAGAGTCTTAGAGAGGATATAACAAATGTAAATACGAACTAACACTATATATGCCAACGTTGTCGGTAGTCTAAAAGTAATGGTACAGATAATAGAATTCATGCTTTAATTAGCATTTTGTTTGAGGCGAGTTCGGGAACTCGAAGGAATTGATTATTTTTTGACGATTATTTTTATTACTAAGAGCGGCGTTGAGTTCCACTACTCAATATGCAATGTCTAGAAAGTAGGTAATTGAAGCCAGTCGTGGAGCAGGGGCATAGAGTGTAATTGTAAACGCTACTGGTTGTAGGTTCGAAAATACCACTTTAGGATATTAAATATTTATTTTAATTTATATTTTTATTTCTTCGCTTTGGTGCCGAAGCAAGGCGTGGCGATTCGCCATTCAATACGCATTGCCTCCAGAATTCAGCGGAAAGTGGAGGACTCCGTCCTCAGTGTCTTAACATTATGTTCCCTCTGCCTCCCTGTCGTATGCGGGCTACGTGAAGCTTAAAAATATATACGATTTACCTACACTGAAATACGAACATAAGCTAAAAAATTTAAGTGATTTGTAATTTTTCCAATAATAAATAACATGAGTATACATAACATAAATATAATATATAAAATATATATAAATATAATTTCTATTATTCATCTAAAAAAGGTAGATAAAAAAAAATCTACTTCACGCTGTATCCCGCACACAGCAGGGTAGGCAGAGGGAACCTAGTGTTAAGACACTCCGTTCTCCACTTTCCGCCGAGTTCTGGAGGCATTGCGTGTTGAGTGGCGTAACTCAATGCCGTGCTTTGCCTCGACACCAGAGCGAAGAAATTAAAATATAAATGTAAATAAATATTTCACTTCCTCGAGTGGGGATCGAACCCACAACCAGTCGATTTTACAGTCACACTTTGTGCCCGTACGTCATGTCTGGCCTCAAAAAAGGAATAGATGTGACGGAAAAATCTTAAAAAACAACCCTTCCAGCTTCCACGTCGCAGGCAGCCAGGTACAATTATATGTTTTGCGTTTTTAAATAGTGCCCATTGTCCCTATTCAACGGGTACGAAAAAATATTACGTATTCGTTGCACGAAAACGTCGGGAAGCGGGTAATAGAGCGCGATTGTTTCACACCCGTCTCGCCACATGCCTTCCAAATTCTATGGTTTGAGATGAGCTTTCATTTGAACTTTTCCACCAACGATATTGTTTTTTTTTATGTGTCTGTTTTATCCCTGCGTTCCCATTATGGCGGTGGCGGGAGCTGTGTTGTCTTATTTGTGCGTGATTACCAAGTGAATTTTCTTTTTAATAATAATAATAATAATTAATAAATTAATTAATTGATATTTATAATTTATTAATGGTAAATGGGAGCTGTCTCGGTGCAGTAGCACAGCGTCTGACTGCATACGTGATGGTTGTGGGTTCGATTTTCCTCGATGATATGTAACTATTTCCATTTTCTCATTTTTGTGACAAAACACAGCCTAGCGTTGAGTTCCGCTAACTCAAAAATCAATAAACAATAACTCAAATTAGGTGAATTTGAGAACAGGGTGTAATAACAACAGATTGTCTCTGTCAGGCAGGTCGTCGAGACAAAATGTGAAATTAAAAAAAAAAAAAACAAAATGTATATCTATACTATCTTTAAATAAATTTATATAATATACTTCATTGGTTCAAAGGTCAAATATGACTCAATAAAGAATAATTTAAAGTCTCATTATAGACTTGTCTAAACTTAGACAAAGTTTATAGAAAGGTCCTGACAATCATTTATCAACGTCTGTTATCTTTTAGGTCATGGCCGTGCTACTATTAGCACGATAGAGATTTTTTACTCCTATGAGTAGAACGTAATAGCAAATATCTAAGAGGTACAAGTATACGTATATATCAATATAGGAAGCAGACTGTAGTAATATAGTAGTGGAGCAGTATCCCAATTTTCGAGACATTGTGTGTTGAGTAGCGGAACTCAACGCCGCGCTGTGTTATTACCAGAGCGAGGAAATGGAAACCCCGAGTGGAAATCTCTACAACCATCGCGTTTCTGTGTGTGTCTTAGATGATGCACTGCTACGTCTCGACTATTTTACGCCACTTAAAAATATGATTTGATATAAAAATCTAAGCTATTTTTATTAGTTTTAATGCACTGAATCGACCAGAAAAATGTCTTTTATATAGAACTTTGCCCACGGCTATCTTCGATATGCAGATTATCGTACTAAACTAGAAACTTTCAATAAAGATAAGTAGTTTCTGTGATTGGTGTGTTCATCCAAATGAACTCTTCAGCTTACTATTATTGTTATCTCTATATCTTATAAAATAAGAACGCATTTTTTCTCTGTCTGGCCTTTCTACGTTTTCTTCTTCTAAACCACCCAACGGATTTTGATGCGGTTTTCACCATTATGTAGAGTATTTCTCAGG
>DWMY01002737.1:0-11268 GCA_018249775.1 Heliconius hecalesia formosus
CTGTAGATTAATAAATTATCTATGGCCAGATATGAATTTAACCATTCTATTTATATTATAGACCGCCTTTACAAAACCTTTACAAACATTTGACTTCCATTTATAGTTTATCGATGGAATGGAATGAGATATATATATGAAAAAGTGATGTTTAATTTAAAAATTAAAATATTAAATTATTTAAATTTTAAAATTAATATATTCTTATTATATATAACTCTACTTATTTAGAAAACGTATAAAAATTCAAATTTAAAATTTTTATACGTTTTCTAAATAAGTATTTTTCTTTCCTAAGTGTGGAATAACACTTTAAAAATGTTTAAAAAAAATATTATAACTCGTTTATACGCTTGTGATGGCACAAGCTTTACAAACATTTGACTTCCATCTATAGTTAATTAATGGAAGGGTATGAGATATATATATATATGAAAAAGTGATGTTTTCAAACAAAATAAATAATAAAATTATTATTGTTACGTTATTGGTATCTATGTGTAACAGCGTCACACGAAATACAGATATGGATAAACATCGTGAAATGAAAAAAAAACCTACGTCTAAGCTGTTAGGGTATCTTGATTAATTTCTTTAGGTATGGGTTTAAAATATTTTATCCTATATACAGTTCCGGTAAAAGGAGCGGTGACACTTCCATCCTGTAGATTAATATAGATGTAATATGTATATACCCTGTTCATGAAGGAATGAGATAAAAGAAAAACAAATCAAAAAAGGGTTATTTTATGGTCACGATTGATGAAACTTAATATACTCGTAGTATATTAAGTAAATAAAATCTATGGATTAATGAATGTAAATAATATTATTGAACGATGTCTATAGAACTTATTAGTTAATAATAACTATGATTTAAATTTATCGATTTCGTCGATGATGAAATGGTTTTTATGTTTATATTCTCATATTTTATAAAATTTGAAGTAAAAAGAAAGGAATATGATTATCAAAAATAAAGATTGTTTTCATATTTACAGCCAGGAATATTGAAAAAATCTAATTTCCAATCTAAAAACGTTTCTGTTCATCCCATTTTATGGTATCATAAATACCATAAATTATTTTCTTATTTTTAATATTTTTTTTTAAACATGAGTAAACCTGGACAAAATTAAATAGAAATTAAAAAAATACATAAAAGTTTTAGAAACAGTATATCTTTGTATACATTGTCTCATGCCAAAACGAATAGGGTATAAACAAGACTAAAGCAGAAGCTGAAATAACTTCGACATCCACGTCTGCTATATTTGCATGTCAGCATTGCAATAGTTATTTTATTATAAATGTATTTTGTTAAAATTTATTCTTTAAAACAAGAATGCACAAAAGGTGATGTTATTATTTATTAAGAAAACGTTTAAAAATTTGTACGTAGCGGGATTTGAATCTGCGCCTCTTTGAAAACCGCCCAAGCGCTCTGACCAACTAAACCATACGTTCTTCTAGTTACAACTTACTTAAGTTGTTAGCATCTCTGTAGGCAGACTTTTAGAAAATCACACTACGTTCAATTTTTTTATACGTTTTCTTAATAAGTATATTTCCTAAGTGTGGAATAACACTTTAAAATGTTAAAAAATAAGTTATGTTATTCCTATGAGAATATTAAGAAATACTTATCAAGGTCAGTTATTTAATCATTAAATCTGTTTACTTAGTAGTAATTTAATTTAATAATTAAATTTGACGAATGTTACAAAATAAAAGTTAAGCTAAAAACAAGTAAACGATAAAAAAGATTTTAAATAGGAGTGCTTGATGCTACGTCATTTGTATCAACATTAGCGACCCACTCGCGGCTTGGCCAGCTTATACTACTAAATTATTTATTTAATACACTAAATTACGTTCGTGTTTTAATATATAATGTATGTTTGCTGCGGACTTAGGTTTTCCAATGTGAAAATTATTAAAACTTTAAGATTGTACTTCCCATAAGGATCTACAATTGTCCAAAATTGTTTTAAATTCCAAACTCATCGGTGTCTGTTCATGGAAGATATATTTTAATGTGAATTGGTAACATTTTCAAGCTCTATCTCTATATATATATATTTGTTAGAAATCGGAAGCGGGTAACGTTTTTAAAGAAACACGTTAAAAACACACATCGTCTATATGATTCAAAAGTCTCACACACTCACAGTAGGTAGGCTTTTGTCTATCATTTCTTTCGTTTAAGTATCCTGTTGTTTATTTTGTTTACTCTTCTTCTGTTCTTTTATTATTTTTTTACCTTTTTAAACATTTCCTTTTTTAATTTAATTATACCATGACACAGTCGTTTAAATATTTTTTTTATTAATTTTCTACGTTAAACAAAGATAAATTTTGCTCTTTACAATATTTCGAAATTACAAATACTTTTAGAGAAAAGCTATATCGACGACTCATGTTTATCGCTTACTCTCAGTATATAAATAAGTATATTAGTTACCTTGGCCATTTAAATAAGTACTTTAGAAGATTAGTAGCACATATTTGAAATTACGGTACCAAAAAATTCTTGCTGTGTAATGGCTCGCCGACCACCACGCGTCTCCCCACGCCCGCGACATTTGCTTATAAAAATGGATCCGCCGCTTGGCTTCTTTGCATGACAAGAGGGCCTACTCATCATGTTGCCCAATGCTGGGAAGAGCCCATAGCAGCCTGAGGGATACCGATTTATAACCCTCCTTAGCGCGGTCGCCAAGCTGTTCGAGAAGTTATTCCTCTCACTTCTCCAGTCGCACATCCACCCACGAAGAGAGCAGTTTGGCGAGCGTGTATACTACTCTGGTTACACTACGCCGTAACAGCGATCAACCGAAAACCGTCTTCTTCGACGTAGCACGCGTATTCGACCGCGTCTGGCATCCGGGCCTACTTTATTAAGTGCTCAGAGCCGGCACCCCCCAGCACGTCGCGCATGTCTTTGCTTCCACGCCTCAGTGGCAGAACATTTTGCTTGAGAGTTGAGAGTTTGAGGTCTAGCAGCGACTCGATCGCTGCCGTTGTTCCCCAGGGTAGCATTTTGTCACCTGCTCTCTACGCACTATACACTGATGACATTACAACGCCCTAGCGAGTATCACTCAACGAGAAATCCTGCAGGTGGTCCAGAACCTCATCCTCCGTCGAGTGACGCAGGCGCCATACTACGTGAGAAACACTACGTATCACCGCAACCTAAAAATAAAAAGCCAGGAGGTACACATTGGTCGTCTCGCGTCCAACGCATTCCGCTGCGCCAATGTATCGGGTCACCTGCACCTAAGGAGCAGCACTCCGTGGCATACCCGGCCACCCGAGGTCAGACGTCAGATGACTTTCGAGACTTTCTATCCTCCTCCAAATGCAACTCATTAGCCTTGCATTGATCCTTGGTCGTTTAAGCTGGGCCTCCCTCAGGAAACCGAAGGTCTCACCTAACTGAGTTGACCGCCTAGATGACATTTGATAATCCTTCCAATCTCTTCCCGTACCCCTCTCTCTGTGTCTGCTCTAGAGCAGGTTGTCGCTTGAGACCACAGCCAGGGAACCAACGCCCAGATGTCGTTCGGAGCTACTACGGAGATAGACGAGAGAATGCTTCAATTCTGCACCTGGCTCTATAGCAAAGTAAATTTAGAAGCGATTGCACGTATTTTGGAGTTATCCAATAATTATAATGTATTTCATCGTGGCATATTTGGTTACATCTTTCGTTTAAGTATTTTTGGGTAAGAGAATAGTAGGTAGTCTGTTATTTATAATTTCTTTCGTTTAAGTTTTCTGTTGTTTGTGTCATTTGTTTAAGTGTGTTTTTTATAAACAATTGGAACATCCTTATTGGAACTACGAAAATGTGGGTTGCATTAAGGTTTAAATAATTTTCACAATAGTAATCTTAAGTGCTTTGCAAATATAGGTACATTATATGAATAATTCAACAGTTAAAGCGGGCGAAGCCGCGACCGGGTCGCTAGTTCACAATATATCGGTTCGACTGTATAGTAGTAGAGTAAGAGAAATTATAATTTCGTTAAACAAAACTAATGTTAGATGTTTAAGTATTTTATTTTGAGTAAAAAAAATATGACATTTAGATGTCTCATCTAGAACCAGTTTAGTAATCTACAAGCTTACCCCGTATATGTATATATATTGACAACATAACCTAATAACATGAAACATTGTATTGATGTTTGATTTATGTGGCTCCTCAAAGAACAGATACTGTCTTATTTAATATACAAATAGTGTGACATATAACATAATTTAAAACTTACATTAAAATTGCGGAACATGGACCTATAATAAACAATAGAAAACTAGGTATGACTCCATATTCATTATTCTCTACAAGTTAAACAGATCTACAATAACTCATGCAATATGTACAAAATATTCTGTTGTATTAGTGTTATTTTCAAATCATAGTTACTACAAAAAATGTATAGCATATTTATATACCTTATAATTATAATATAAAAAGCACATGTGTTAAAAAATAATAAAATATTAATATTGGCGATACATAATGTAATGACAGACATCCTCAATATTTATATTAATGCTATAGTAATCGTTAACAAATAATTAATTGAAATAATATAATTTTATTGGTTAGAATTTTCAGAGGCCGTACTCGACATGGGCGATATGAGCGGCTGCCTGATGCAGTCCTCCGACGTGGACGGGGGACTGGGCTGCGGCAGCTGACACGGAGTTTCATGCTTCTTTTTAAATATGTCCTTTTCCGTGACAGTCGAGGTGGGGGGCGGGTACTTGTGCTTGACGAGGTCGGCGTCGGGCGGGCTCGGGGGGGCGACGGTGAGTTTCTTGTAGCAGTACTCGAGGTGCGGGGGCGGGGCGGCGCGCGCGGGGTAGCGGTTGAAGATGTGCACGTGCGTGACGCGGCGTCAGTCGGCCTCGTGCTCGTGCAGCTGCGCCAGCAGCGCCGCGCGCCGCGACTCCAGCTCCGCGTCGCTCCACGCCGCCGACCCCGCGCTCCTCTCGCTATTACATATAAACGTTAAAACACCATTACGCCAACTACAACTCATATGAGAAGTAAATAAAGTACTTCTGTGGTGAAAACGCGACTCATTATTATATGAATAAATTGTAAATCTCACGGAATAAATTAGTCTTGCGCGTAATGATCACTACTCCACGCCTCACTGTAATGCAAAATTAAAATGATTCTAATTTTGAAAAATATTAGTTAAGTAAACTGTTATCTAATACAATAATAACACCTAATTCGCGTGATCTAGATGCATTTTATTTGTTTCGATGTTTTAAAATGAAAGGAGACTGAAACTTTTGGGCCAAAACGTAAAAAGTTGAGATGTGGTCTAAAAATTCCTTTTTTTTTTTAAATAGCAAATAATAATTTAATTGAGAATCTGGAAGTGGAGAAAATGAAAAAAAAATAGTTTTAGATCCTTAATCGATTAAAATCAATCATATTGATATGACAGACAGACAGATATGACAGCTGATTGACAATAACACCTTGTCTAATGATATTTTGCATTTTTTGCTTCTCTCATTACATACTTGTCGATGCGTCTTGAGTGCTTTCCCGTTTGTTTGATATTTTCAACGAGCCCTACTTTGTTTTTCACGGATTTTGACTCTGCCTACTTTGTACGACCCTCGCTTCCCCACTGGACTCCGAAATCTTTTGGATCTAACGACCGCCACGCTATGGATATGAATCGCTGTGAGAATTGTGGGATAGCCACTGGGCACTGCAATACCCTAGTTCGATGACCTTTAGACGATGAAAACCACCCCACCTGGTTACTTAGAGGTGTGATATAATCCCGACATATAAACAGGAAAACATATTTCTGTTATATTTTAGTTGATTCTAGCTCTCGTAGAGGAAAGGAAGCTATTGCTATGAAATACTGCGATTGTATTGCTCATATTGTTATGAGTATTATATGGTACCTTAGTTGGGCTAGGTACCTGCACATCTCTTAGATAACATTTTAATAATAATAGAAGAAGAATAAAATATTCATTAGAATGTGTTTTATTTATAAATAATAAACATTAATGTTTAAACAACTCAGTAATCACATATTTTACAGAAGTTGATGTTCATTATAGAAATGATGCTGCAAACTTACCCTCGCTTTTATCAAATCTAATAACTCAGCTATCAGATTGCCAAAATTTATATAGTTTACAGGGAGAGAATGATGTACCTTAATCTATTAAATCATACCGTTTTCATCTCTTTACATTCTGGACCCAAAAATGTATGGAATAGTTTCAGTGTCCTTTATGTTGGAAAAAATCACACAATATAATATAATTCTCACCGTTCTTTCTTTTCTTTCTTCTCCTTCTTCTTCTTAGGCTTATGTGCAATTTCAGTTTGATCGGGAGAGCTGGGGGCGCTGCGTTTTGTCTTCTTGCTCTTGTGTTTCACCGGTTCTTCATCCGACATAGCGCAATCCTCCGGTGTCGGAGATTTCTGCGATAAAGTATATCATTATGAAATGTGTAAGTTTGCGTGATTTATAAAAAGTTCCCGTAAAATTTTCAGAGTAATAATTCCGAGTTATATTCTTAGCGTTCCCCTACATTTGCCAACGGACATACATGCCAAACTTACGTTTTCCACGTTCTGTAGTTTTGCCTATACGTTGTCACGTCACTTAATAAAAAATTTGGTTAACAAATAAAAAAAAATAGCATAGATTGAGGCCAGTGAGTGGCGCAGCGGCACAAAATATGACTGTAAAACCGACTGGTGGGGGTTCGATTCCCACTCGAGGAGATTAAATATTTACTTAAATTTATATTTCTATTTCTTCGCTCTGGTGTCGAGGCAAAGCTCGGAGTTGAGGTTTGTCACTCAACACGCAATCCCTTCAGAATCCGGCAGAAAGAGGGGAACGGAGTGTCTTAACACTAGATTCCCTCTGCCTACCCTGCTGTGTGCGGGATACAGCGTGAAGCTGAATTATTTATTTGAAAAAATATATAAAATAAAAAATCTAAATTTTCCTTTACATAAGTCATACAAGATTATCCTAAAAGCAGAACTCACCGGCGGGGGCGAATGTTTGCGATGCTTCTTTTTAGATTTCTTATGTTTCCTCGCCTCGTCCTCGGAGCCGGTGGCGCTGTGCTCGGAGGCGCGCGAGGCGGGCGTGGCGGGCGCGGCGGGCGGCGGGGAGGCGGCGGGGGGCGGCGCGGCGGGGGCGCCGGCGGAGGGGGAGGGCGAGCGCGACGCGGACGGGGAGCGCGACCGCTGCTTCTTCTTCTTGGAGCGTTTGGACTTGCGCGGCTTCGGGTGGTGGTAGTGGAGGCAGCTGTCCTCTTGCTCGTGTTGGAAATCCTGTTTATTGCAACATAAAAATATTATATATATGTATATATATATATATTTAGTTTATGCTTGAATTTGAATGAGAGGATCATATATGTTCTATGTGGTAGCAACAAGTCTCGCCTTGTAGAGGCGCGCGCGCTCGGCGTCGTCGGGCACGGCGGCGAGGTCGGGCGCGCCGAGGTCGAGCGCCGCGCGCGCCTCGGCCCAAGGCAGCGCGGGGTCCACGCCCGCCGCGCTCAGCGCCCACTTGAACGCGCTCTCCACCTTCTTTTGAGCCTTGCTTTCTTCTTTCACCTTCTCTTTGTTTCTAGCTTCCGCCTGGTTTAAATTAAATAATAAACTATCAAAAAAACTTTTTTTTTGCGGATAGCAGAACAGACAGACGTATTGCTTTTTGCCCAAATTCAAGATTTTATACTGGAGTACGTTTGTGTTTGGCCGCATCAAACGTAATGCGTTGATGCGTTATCGATATTATTTATTGGGTTGCGGTACTAAACATCGCGCTTTATCTTACAAATGCGAGAAAATGTAAATAATTTAAATAAAATCATTCCTTCGAGTGGTGATTCGTACAAGGTCATCGTCTCCTCTACTACATGCGGCTGCAGCATGAAGCTAATAAAAAAAATAATATGGTTTGATATCAAGGTTCAATAGTCGTATTAAGTAAAATGAATACCTTTTCAAGTAAGGAATTATAAGTAAGTTTAACATTTCCTGCATCCAACGAGGCTGACTTGCTATCCTCGCACACAACGGTAGCAAACTCTTCAAATGTGGTGTCCGGCTTCACTTCAAACTCTTTCTCTTTCAAAATTTCCTTTATTACTTTCTTTTCGTCGTGGAATCTTGCTTTCAAATTTTCAACATAAAATTTGAACAGATCCAGCGGTGTAGATCCGTTTTGTCCTGCAATGAAATGAATATTATATATCTTTTTATTATTTGTAAAAAATATCGTTCGTAGTCTTTAAAATCGACATTGTTCGAAATTGTTAGTTGATGAATTATGAAAAAATATTGACAGGAGCACGCTTAATATTATTTTTACCGTGTTCATATTAGCAAGGACAGGTTATTCAGATTCATACTACATACATATATGGCGCAGCAATACTTCCAACATGGGGGAAAGAATCATTTCCATCCTGGGTCTAGGAACAAGACAAAGCGCGGTGTTAAGTTCCACCACACAGGTCTGGTTCTCTCTTAAAAACATAGAAGTAATATTATTAGACTGACCGAGCATGGCAGAGAAGCGCATATCGGCCGACACTACTGGGTAAAGCTCCACCCACAGGGACATCGACGTCAGCTTTCCCTCCTCGTGCAGCGAGTCCAGCAACGCCTGTGTTACATACGAATAAACTAAATAATATTATTTAAAATTACATAAATATACCAGTACTGAAAAAGTAAAAAAAATAAAAAAGTCAACACCCTAATGAAACTTACAATCATTCCGTTTACAGACGGCCTCAGACATACACACATACTAGCAAAAATATTAAAAATCATAGATTCATAGTCAATTTGTGTTTTTACATCGCCCTACACTATTTTCGCAAGTTTTCAATGTACTGAAACAATATTTTAATTTTTTTTTATCCTAGTATATACAGGTTGCTGTAACTTCGACAGTAAACGTAAAATAACGTTCATGCCCCATTGTTCAACGGATATCGGGAAATCCTTTCTCAAAGAACATATATGCTAAGAATATGATAAGCAAATATTTATGAATTAACTATAACTTTATGATTACTATAATTTGCTATTCTAAAAAATCATACAATATATTACAAAAATATTGGTATATAATTATATGTTATTTAATAATTATTATATTTACCAAGAAATTATCTCTATTTTTTCTTTGTTGGCGTTTATTTCTTTTTTTTATTTGCTCCCTTTCTTGTAAATATTCAGCTTCTAAATTCCTAATGTGCTGCTCAAATACTGTAAAAATAATTATTTTTGTTTAATATTTGTTAAATATTATATTCTTGGTAATAATATAAACAAGGCATAATAAAAAAGCTACCGCTGTATCCGTCGCCGGTTTTCCGTCGAATTTTCGACACGTTGCGTGTTACTAAACTCCGCGTGTTGTCTTTTAACTAGTTAAAAGCTCTAGAGCGAGGAAATGTAAATAATTATCTCGGATGGGAATTGCACCGACAATCGTCACATTTGTAGTCAAATACTCTGGTGGTTGCACCACGACGGCCTCTTTCAAAAACATGTACTATAACTATTGAACAAATAAATAATATTTACCTATAAGAGCATCCTCCTTATCCATTCCCAATAAACTAACGTCGTTCTTGAACGATGCGTTTTCCAACAGTAGTACTTGGGCTTCACTCCAAGTACTGCTGTATGTAATTTCATTCATGTTCTCCAACACCTGTTTATTTATGTATATTTCACGATATATTATGTGTTGCATTTTATTCATATTTTTTAAATTAATGTATACTAATATTGTAAATAAAGAGTGTGGTTAAACTGAATGTGCTAATCTCAGAAACTTCTACTTCAAACTTTAAAACGCTAGCCAGCGCTAACGTGGACCACCTCCCCGATATAGGCCAGGGGGTGTGAGAAGCCACTATGAGAGGAGCTGAGGGTGCATGCGGGATGCGGGAGGGTCATGGTGATCCTCCTGCAACTCATCGAAGCTGTGGGTGCCATAGCAGAAACCCCGGGGAACCCTGAAGGTGACAGTATGGTCGTCCACGGAGGCGTCGTGGTTGTATGCGTGAGCGATCCTGCGGCGCCTTTTTTTTTGGAGATGGTTTCCGTAGGGTTTTATTGGATAGTATCGTATTCACCGGAGAGCCAAGAAAGGGCTACCTCAGGCACTCGCAAATTGCAATGTGCCATTCTCAACTAGTTATTGTTAATTAGATAATACAATAAAAACTTTTCTTACAGTTTCTCATTAGTTGAGTTTCAACTAGACTAAATATATATTTAAATAGAAGTATTTTAAGACAGAGAGGCCAGTCGTGGCGCAGTGGCACAAAGTGCGACTGTAAAACCGACTGGTTGTGGGTTCGATCCCCACTCGAGGAGATGAAATATTTACTTAAATTTATATTTTCATTTCTTCGCTCTGGTGTCGAGGCAAAGCGCGGCGTTGAGTTCTGCCACTCAACACGCAATGCCTCCAAAATTCGGCAGAAAGTGGGGAACGGAGTGTCTTAACACTAAGTTCCCTCTGCCTACCCTGCTGTGTGCGGGATACAGCGTGAAGCTAATATAATTTTAATTTTATTTAAAGACAATTACTTGGGCTAACATCTTCATATTCCTCTTTTTTAAAGCTTTGGCCTCTTCTTTCTCGCGCTTAGCTATAGTGAAAATACAATCTTCATAGATATCTCGCCTATCCGAATCAGGAACACAGCGCCATATCTATAGGTAAATTTATTTCAAAAATTTTGTTATAACATTATTGAGGACTATTATTCTATATCAAACATTCGTAATACCATTTAAACCAACATATATGTACTTATCTTAAGATAGTCTGTAAACAATACTAAATATTAAAATACTAAGACGTTTAACAAAATAACATATTATATAAATTTATAATTAAAAAAATATATATATGTATATATTTTAAATCTCCTTACAAGTGAAAAAATAAAGAGATTTTTTAAATATTTTTTGTATTATTTGATACTAAATAAAAAAAAATTAGAAAATGTATAAAAAAATAGTGTATATATGTATTAGATAACTCTTCTAAATAATATGTTGATTTACTTAAACAAAAGAAAATATTCACAAATGGTACCTCAAGGTTATTGAACATTTCCTCACATTTGTAATATTTTGTGAGTGACGTTACTCTTTCACAGCTCAATAAAAATTCTTCTAAATTTTCTCTATTCTTTTTT
>DWMY01002738.1:0-11267 GCA_018249775.1 Heliconius hecalesia formosus
CAATTGAATTAGCGGTTTGGCCCTGATTGCGTAACAGACAGACAGACAGACAGACAGACAGACAGACAGACAGACAGACAGACAGACAGACAGAGTTACTTTCGAATTTATAATATAGGTATGGATAAAATATGTCAAATGAACATCAACTAATGAAGTTTTTGCTTTAAATATTATATTTTTTTATAATCAAAATAACGAGATTGGAATTGGTTATAGCAAATCATATTCAAATATTTCTATTTAAGGAAAAAAACTGGACACGGAGGCTTCCGTACCAATTTCAGGTTTGTAGATCAACAAAATTTACAACTTATAAAAGTTGACAAACTTAAGTTAGCGTGCATATGGATACATTTTGTATGAAATCGATTATAAATATAAGTTTGTAATTTTTTTAATAATAAAATATCCGTAAATTTTCACTTTTCGGCTTTTCTCCTTTATTTGTACTATAAGTTCTCACTTTGTGCCAAATTTCATAACTGTAGATAAATGAGAAGTACAGCGTACAGATACAGAAATTTTCTGCAAAAAGCGGCAAAATCAATATATACAAGTAAATGTTAGTATGTTTTGATTGGGTTGACTTAGATGCTTGATTTTTTTATGCTTCAAGGGACCATAGATGTAAATATTTGATATTAATTCTAGCTCGATACCTTTAAGAAATTTCGAGATAAATAGTCTTGACAGATCGACAACAAAGTGTCCCTAAGGGTTCCATCTTTACCTGAGGTACGGAACCCAAAAAAATAAGAGCATAGTTAGTAAAAATGAACATTTTATTGACACTAGAAATCGTGAGAGTGTAAGGTTTTTTATCGTGTCCACATCAGCGCTTAAGGCAATTACCAGTGCCACTTGTGATAAAGCTGTCGATTATAAAAAACCTGCTGACGCCTCGACTCTAATGATTGATCGTTACTTTAAAAGTCCTAGACTTTCTTTGGAATTTAAGGATCTTTGAAGTTATCTCGTTATTTTGCAGTGGAAAAAGATTTGTTTGTATAAGGAAGATGGATACTTTGAGACGCTATTACACAATAATTTTATTTATTTCGATGTGCATCCATACATTACAATAAATTAATAAAAAATGTATATCCGTACATTAAATATTTTGATGAAATAATAATTTAAAATTTAATCAAAAAATTCAGAATTTTTTTCATTATTATGATTTTAAAATTTTTGTTTGTCCGTTTGCTTGGAGACGCATATCTTCTGAACTCTTGGATGAATTTGGTGATATCTTTATTGTATAGCTATTAAATTGGGACAGGTTATAGGGTCATTGATATCGTAGGTTTTATCTTGAATATCTAATATAGATTTATAATAGTACAGCTAAACTGAAAGAAATAATGAGATGTAGCATGTTTCAAAGGTGTTCAGTACTGTAGGCAGTTTTCGTTAACAAAATTCATTCATTGTATAAAGCGCGGCCTTGACTTAACCTATTATGTGGCATGCATAAACAAACAATAAAAATTACAAAATTTATTTATGAACGTAAAGTTAATGTGACAAAAGCATAAAAAAGAATTATAGATAAGTTTATTAACAATGGTCGTATAAGGTGGTAAAATAGTGATCTTGAAATTTAAAAAAAAAACCTGTTTTTTGATACTTTATACGTAGTCTTATACAAATCTTCTATTACATATCAAAGTTCCTCCCTTTTAAGGCTTGCAATGGTAAAGTAAACGTTAGTTGAACTTAGATTTTCTAAGCTCTGTTTTCCTTTTTGCAATTGGTATTTTAAGTGCTTGCAGTTTTTGCATTTGTCACTTGAACTAATGAGGTTTTGATATTATCTTTATCACTTGACGCCATTTCAAGATCGAACATTCTTATTACCTTTAGTAGAAATTTTATAGTGTTAAATACTTGTCAGGCGTTAATTAATATAAAAACTAAAGATATTTTTTTTTCACGCTGTATCCCGCACACAGAGGCAGAGGCAAAAAAGTGTTAAGACACTCCGTTCCCCACTTTCCGCCGAATTCTGAAGACATTGCGTATTGAGTGGCGGAACTGAACGTCGCCCCTTGCCTCAATACCAGAGGGAAGAAATGCAAATATAAATTTTAAATAAATATTTAATTTCCTCGAGTGGGGATCGAACCCACAACCAGTTGGTTTACAGTCACACTTTGTGCGACTGTTTGAGGTCCACCATCCAGTAAGCAATGTCTTGAATTTTAACAGTGCGTGGGAACCCGTTTGTCGTCTCCCCATTTCCGTGTTCTAACAATAGATTCCTTCTGCCTTCCTCGCTAATTGCGAAAAAAACTTGAAGTTGCTTACGAAGATAGTGTACCCACATAAGTCATAATTCTGAAACGTGACTAAATAAATTTGAAATTTGTTCAGTTTACCTTTTAAATATTAATAGGATAATTTCTAATATAATGTCCAGTTCTTGGAAATTTATTCATTTTAAAACTTTAGTTCATTGTCATATAGTTGTCTCCAGATAGATACATATTTTATATAAATCCATACCTATATTATAAATTCTAAAGTAACTCTGTCTGTCTGTCTGAGTCGCAATCAGGCCCAAATCGCTGATTTGATTGTGCTAAAATTTCATACATAGATACTTGAGGGTCTTGGGATGGTTATAGGATACTTTTTTCTTCTCATATTTGCAATATTTTCGATATATATATTAATATATTAAATATATTTTCATTTTGACATGCAATTTATTCCGCCATGTTATTTCAACCGTCGCTAAGCAACACGGAATTTTGTTGCTTAAAGAAAACGTCGCCCAAAATGAGCTTCCTGAACGCTTATATGGCGTGCGCTGACTCAACCTTATGAGACACATAAAAACAATGTTTTACAAACATATTGTCTTTTAAAAAATCTATTAAAAAGTCCGCGAAGGGACTATATTAAGCATTTTAATATATTTAATTTAAAGGAGACTGAAACTTTTGGGCCTAAACGTAAAGAATTGAGATGTGATCTAAAAAAATACTATTTTTTTTATTTTTAGAATAGCCAATTATAAATTAATTACCATTCTGGAAGTGGAGAAAAATGAAAAAAATAAGATTTAGATCCTTAATCGATTAAAATCAATCACATTTTAAATCAGAGATGTGACAGCTGATTGACAATGACACCTTGTCTAATTATTTTTACTACTTTGCCCCCTACTACTGCCTACTTTGTACCCTCGCTTCCCCACTGGACTCTGAAATCTTTTGGATCTTACGACCGCCACGCTATGGATATGAATCGCTGTGTGAATTGTGGGATAGTCAGCAATACCCTAGTCGGACGACCTTGAGACGATGAAAACCACCACAACCTGGTTACTTAGAGGTGTGATATAATCCCGACATATAAGCAGGAAAATATATTTCTGTTACATTTTAGTTGACAGCTTTCGTAGTGGAAGGGAAGCTATTGCTATGAAATACTGCAATTGTATTGTACGAAGACGAATGGTAGGCTGCTGTGCTCATGTTATGAGTATTATATGGTACCTTAGTTAGGCTAGGTACCAAAATATTTAGTTCCACCTACATACTTCTTAGATGACATTTTAATAATAATAGAAGAAGAATAAAATATTCATTAAAATGTGTTTTATTTATAAATAATAAACATTAATGCTTAAACAACTCAGTAATCACATATTTTATAGAAGTTGATATTCAAGAAATTGTGCTGTGAACTTAACCTCACTTTTATCAAATCTCTAATAACTCAGCTCTCAGATTGCCAAAATTTATATAAATTTCAGGAAGGGAATGATGCACCTAAATCTATTAAATCATACCATTTTCATCTCTTTACATTCTGGGCCCAAAAATGTATGGAATAGTTTCAGTCTCCTTTATCGCCTTATTGTTAATGTATTTTCAATAATTTGGTATTCGTCCTTATCAAAAAAATATAATAGTCAACTTTAGCATTTAATCTAGATTAAAATTATAGTTTACTATTTAACATTTTAATAAATAATTGAGAAGATATCATTGATTCAAAATGACTTGCAGACCACGACGACGGTTTTGTAAATTTTCATACATTTACGATCTACTGATAATTTTTGTGTGGTTATTATTAATACATATTTTCTTTGGTTCTCTTCGCTTATTCGAGAAGTAGATTAGTTCGTTTTTTTTTTTTTAATTTCTTGGTACAAAACTTATACAGTTTTGTCCCTGCGCGGCATCGCTCGCTACCTTTTCTTTAATGTCATTTAAACATTTGTATTTAGTATTGAATTGTTGGTTATTTCAACTCGATAGGATGGTTATCTATACCGATGTTATACATTTAATAAATTGTCATTTTAATCTTTTGGGATTTTATTTGCTATTGCTCTCAAAAATTCACGCTGTATTCCGCACACAGCAGGGTGTGCAGAGGAAACCTAGTGTTAAGACACTCCGTTCCCCACTTTCCGCCGAGTTCTGGTGGTATTGCGTATTGAGTGGCGGAACTCAACGCCACACTTTGCCTCGACGCCAGAGAAAAATTTAAATAAATATTTCATCTCTTCGAATAGGGATCGTACCCGCAACCAGTAGAATTTACAGTCCTGCTGCGCCACGACTTAAACTACATATTTTAATGATAATAATTTCTGTTTGTATAATGACCCAGGTGTAGTATGCTACTGTAGATGCTTATACAGTAGTAAATTTAGACTTTTATAGTTCCACTCATGTTTGACTTATCTCTTCGTTCTCCATTCTCCATTCTTCGCTTTTTCCGAGATGTTATGTGGTGAAGTTAATTAACTTTGTGAAAATGAGAGCTAAGTTGAACATGAAGAATATAGGTTGTTTTCTAGTAAAAAAGTTAAAGATTTGGGATACATTTGAGTGCCAAGTTCGGTAGATAACTTTTTACATAAAATTTATTACATAAATTTAAATATAAACTAACTATAAGCGCGATGGGTGTGAGTTCGATCCCCACTCAGGGAAATGAAATATTTTTATTTCAACACTCAAGTAAGATAAATTGCGGTGTTGAGTTTTGCCACTCAAAATGTAATATCTCAAATCCGTCTGGACAGTGGAGAACGGAGAGTCTTCTAAGATTTATTTTGCTTTTTTTAATATCTCAACAACAAAAGAACTTTTATAAAATACTGTAAATCAAAAGTGAAATAATATTAAATTATTACATATATTGGTGTTACAGGATTTATTTATCCTTACTTAGACACAAGTTGTTAGAACGCAAGTGATTTAGCTGACGCAAGACCTTATATGGCAGATTTACGATTTAATATGTTGTTGATTGATCGCACATGGGTATATAATGTAGCAAACATTATACATTTTGTAATTTTACTTATTTTTTTTTTGCTTCACGCTGTATCCTGCATGTAGGAGGTTACGCAGAGGGTGCCTAGTATTACACTCCGTTCTTCATTTTCCGCCGAATTTTGTGCCCCTTAGTCACGTCTAGCCTCACTACTACTAATACTTAAAAATAAAAAAAAAATAATTAAATTACCTTTACGCTATATCCCGCACACGGCAGGGTAGGCAGAGGGAACCTAGTGTTAAGACAATCCCCACTTTCTGCCGAATTTTGGAGGCATGGCGTGTTGAGTGGCAGAACTCAACGCCGCGCTTTGCCTCGACACCAGAGCGAAGAAATGGAAATATAAATTTAAGTAAATATTTTATCTCCTCGAGTGGGGATCGAACCCACAACTAGTTAGTTTTACAGTCACACTTTGTGCCACTGCGCCACGACTGGCTACTACTACTGATGTTTGGTATATGAAAATTCTATATATTTCGTTTCATATGAAGCCTTCGTGGCGCAGGGGCACTAGCGTGTGACTGTAAACGCGACGGTTGTGGGTTCAATTCCTACTCGGGGGAATGAAATATTTATTATTTTAATTTTTTCGTTTTAGTAACGAGGCAAAGCGTGGTGTAGAGTTCCGCCACCCAATATGTAACGGAAAGTGGGACACTTGCCTAATTGTTTTAATGAGTATCTCACCACTAGGTTCCCAGGTTCCCTCTACCTACACTGCTATCTGCGGCATACAGTGTGAAGATAAAAAAGAAGAGATAGTTTCATATAAGCCGTGTATTATAAACATTTGTATTATCAACAACAATTTCAAACATCTCTGCGTGATTTAATTCCGACCGTCCAAGAAACTACCATATATTTACATTTTATACTGCGGTTGCTTTCAACAGAACAGAGGTTAATGTGGAAGTTCTATCAGCAAATTTCAGTGTATATTTTCAGTGTATATTTATAATATACTTTTTTTTTCAGCATTATAACAGCAATCTTTATTGTTGTAATTTATTTTTATATTGTAATGCGTTTTTTTGTGTAACGTATTCTGGTGGGACAAATATACATACATTTTACCTAATAAATAACTGAGGCAGTATATGAGAATAAAATTGACCAAGGGAAGTATGATATAAATAAATAAATCGTTAAATTTTTTTTTATGATGTAAAACAAATCGAGAGAAACCTTTGTGGATATATGTACAGTTTTATTATTGTAAAATTGTACTGTATACGGCACATAACATAGCATAGTATAATCAGGGACCTGGAATTCTAGTATGATTCCCAATTTTCTACCGGGTTCCGGGGAAATTGCTAGTTGTGTGGCGCTTTGCCGCGTTACTAGAATGAGGAAATGAAAATATTAAATATTTCATTTACTCGAGTGGGAATCGAACACACAGCCTGTAGCGTATACAGCCCCACGCTTGTGTCCATGCGCCACGACTGGCCTCAATAATAATAGTAATCGATATTTGATATTATTCATTTTTAAAAAATCCACAAAAAAGTATATATTTTTTTATATTTATATCGCAGACAAACATAAAGAAATGTTCTTATCTTTAATTATAATTTAAAGAAATTGACAAAGCTCTCCATATTACAATTGCAAGCATTTAAAAACAGAAATGGCACATATAAGGCAAAATATATAAATAATTATAACTTTTAAGTCGAGAAAATTGTCTGATGCAATCTAGTTCTGACGAAGGGACCGAACAAAAAATTAAAAATTTATTATGAAGTATGAAAAAACCTGTTAAGTGCGAGTAGGACCCACCGAGGGTTCCGTATCAATTTGATGATTATAGGTCAACGGAAAATACAACTTTTAAAAGTTGACAAACTTAAGTTTACGGGCACATGCACTCAATTTGCATGAAATGAACTACAAATAAAAGTTTTTTATATTTTTTTTCTACCTATATTTTTATTATTTTTCATTTATTTTCTTTTATTAATATTGTAAATTCTCATTGTGACGGACAGATGGACAACATAGTAATCATGTAAGGGTTACATTTTTTACCTTTTCGGGTCCGGAACCCTAAAAAGACAACATCAAGTTAAAATTACATTCGAAACGTGTATAATCGACGGATCTCATATTAAATTTCATTGGCAATTTTGTATGACTTACATTTTTTACTGAGGCACTATAAAGTCGTGTGTAATTCGGCTTTTTTAATCTGTTGAATTTTTTATTTGGCTCTGTATAAGGATACTAATTAAGTCCTTTTAAATGTTTTCTTTGTTGGTATATTTTTTTTCGTATAATTGGCAAAAAGAATGTTCAAAATGTACGCCCACTACCAGACGTTGTGTTGTGAGTGGTGAACGTGAACGCTATTCTGGGTTTAATTAAGGTAAAGGATACACCCATTTTTAAATATTTTTAAGTTCTAGTTTCGACTGATTTGTATTTCTACTGCACTGCAATAAACTTAACATAAAATCGATACAGAGTATTTTGAAATCGATTATTTATATTGAAAAAAGGTGTTAAAAAATATATATTGAAAAGTGAAAATTTTCAGAAATTTATTAATATTTTTTAAATGTTGTATGTTTTATGTAAATGGATTTATAATTCATGCGTAGTCATGCAATTACCAAAACTTTCATAATTTTTCCTCTTTTTATTCTAAAAAAAATAATAAAAAAAAAATATAATAGCTTCACGCTGTATCCCGCACACAGCAGGGTAAGGAAAGGGAACTTAGTGATAAGACACTCCGTTCTCCACTTTCTGCAGAATTCTGGAGGCATTGCGTCTTGAGTGACAGAACTCAACGCCGCGCTTTGTCTGGATACCAGAGCGAAGAAATGGAAATATAAAATTAAGTAAATATTTCATCTCTTCGAGTGGGGATCGAACCCACAAGCCAGTCGGTTTTACAGTCTCACTCTGTGCCCCTGCGCCACTTTTATCATATGTCTGAATCGAAATGGAAATTTAATTTCGCAGTAACGGTGTTCGTTGTTAGGGAATCTAAAGTCGAATTTCATTAAAATATTTCCCTCTTTTTAACCGACTTCTGTTAGAAAAGTAGGTAGGTAGGTAAAAACGAAGTGATGTACCACTACGCTTTTTCAACAGCTAAAAAATATTATTTACAATAGTTATTATACATTCCATAGAAAATATTAAATTTTATGATCTGTGCTATATAACCAAAGCACCTGCTGCTGGAGAGACTTTGTAATTGCTGTACTCAACCAATCTGCGTGTACACGGCATTATATCATTTTGGGTCACGCTATGCCTCTTGTGGGTTGACTTGCTTGTGCTGCAGCTTTACACGCAGCGTGGCCTGATTTAGGAAAAAATATTCTATTTTATTAAATAAAATATCTGGTATCGAGGCAAAGCGCGGCTTTGAGTTCCGCCACGCTACACGCAACGCCTCCAGAATTCGATGCAAAATGGTTAACAGAGTGTCTTAGCTTTAGTCTCTCTCTACATAGTTTGATGTGTGCGGTACACAACGTAAACAAAAAAAACCTTACATTTATATGACAAATAAAATGTATTTCATTCAAACAAAATATAGATAGAGGCCAGTCGCGGTGCAGGGGCACTAGCGTGTGACTGTAAACTTGGCAATTTGTGGGTTCTACTCTCACTCGAGTAAATAAAATATTTAATACTTTCATTTCATCTCTCTAATAATGAGGCAAAGCGCAGAATTGAGTTCCACCATTATACACGAAATGTCTCCAGAATTTGGTGGCTTTATGGGAATGGAGTGTCTTAACACTAAGTTCCTAGGTTGTCCCTGCCTACCCTGCTTTGTGTGGGTCACATCGTGAACAAAAATCGTAAGCAAAAATTAAGGTTTGAAGTACGTAATTTATATAGTGCAAGCTGTTTCGATATGAAAAAAAAAACCTAAAACAATATAAGAAAATTCGTAATCAAAACGAACCTCCAACCTTTCACTACTATCACAAAATACTCCACGAAACGAACTGATCTTTGACATTACCGTTAAATATACCAAAAACGCCACGTAATGCTTTTAATAAAGCTTATCTATTTAGCTCTCATCTTTATAATTAACTTTTAAATGAACTCTATGGGTGGTTGTAAGAATAAAGACGTTTGTAATGGCTCTACAACGGGACAATTGATAGGTTTGCGAACTAAATTAACTATACTAATAGTATAATAATACAACATAATAATATCTTATTATTATTAAAGGTATATAATATACTTTGTAAACTTTTAAAACAAAAAAAGTATTTAACTGACTCTATAAATAGAAAGTTCTTAACATTGTACGTTGAATGAGAAGTAAAGTTGGTTATAAAAATAAATATATCACGTCAAACGCTAAGCTAAGCATCTGACTTTAAATCCTATGGTTGTGGGTTCAATTTGCTCATGTTTTTCAGGGTTCATGGTTGCTCTTATATAAAAAGAACGGAGTCGGGTTCTTTCCAACCACCAACCCCGAGTGAAAATTCAATCCACGACCCTTGTGCTTACAATTAAACGTTGTGCCCATTTAAAATTGATGCAAATTATAATTACACTATAAACCATAAACTTAGAAATCTGAGAATGTTGTAAGGAGGCAGTAATAGAGAAGTAGAGTCTAATAATATCAAATTCTTAAAATATTATGAATATTACGGACCCCATTATAGGTTTAATAAGACCACAAGTGGCAGGCATTCAAGCATACCTTTACCAATTATTGCATGTAGCTCAGCGCGAATGAATTGTTACCAACGCCGTATTGCTTAACGTGTTTAGTATGCATAATAAATTGGAATATAGGACCTCTACAGGGAGTCCATATTTCGCTGTCTCTACCCAACTATAGTTAGGAATATATAGGAATTTAATTTAAATTTATCAGAAATTATGAAGAAGCAGCAAACTCAGCTAGAGTTTGCTTGATAATAAGCATTAAAAAAACAGCTTAACGTTTTTTTTCGGCATATCAGGCATAGTAGATAGGTAGTAGGGTACTCTGTTGTTAGTTTTAGGACGAGGGTGGATAGAGGTAAGAAGGACCATCTCCGTGAAGAAGAATTATTATGTGTCTATCAAAGCCACACGCTGTTAAGCTAGGTTGAATTATTAATAATCCAAACTCAGTATACATGACGTTTTTTTTATAATTGGTCAAAGTAAGAAACGGGGTGGTAACACAGGGTAGGCAGACACCCTGTTGTATGCCGGGATACAACGTGAAGCTTATATTACAAAAGATTTTAGGTTTATATTCAAAAATTTAGTATATTCAAAATTATAATAACACAAAAGTAAGTTTATTTAGATGTCAGCATTAACCCCATTTGGGCACAACAATCGATACCAATACCTAAGTTCAGTCGAATAGTTCAGGCTGTTTCACACGTCAATGCAGCAATTTACAAAAGGTATAATAGCCTAGAATGTGCCCATGTAATTTTCCAGCCATTCCGAACACCTACACGGCTTTGTGCGTTTCTTGTATTAGACACAATAATGCCTAAACAATCCTAGCCAAAACGCAAACACTGGATTCAAAGGATTCCATAAGAGTAAATTGGGTGTTGCCCATCACCTTATGTGGTCGTAATATGGGCTATGTTTGAATGGCATTACGTTTCTACAGTTTGTCGTGTCAAATATTCCAAATGGAGTGTTCGATAGGGCTAGGCTATTATTCTTGTGGAAATTCTATGAGAATGCTTGTCTAGCTTATGGTAAGGATTATTCGTGTATCAACATTTCTTAGTTTTATGTGATATAGTGTATTATTTGTTATTTGTTATTAGTTTTATTAGTATTTGTTATTTGTTATTAGTTTTTTTTTAATAGTAAACGATCACAATAGATCATTTTGAGGCCAGTCATTTACTTAGTAAACAGGTTAAGGGTTCGATTATTACTCGAGGAAATGATATTATTAATATTTTCTTTTCTTAGTTCTGGTAATGAAGTAA
>DWMY01002739.1:0-11265 GCA_018249775.1 Heliconius hecalesia formosus
CCGAATCTAAAGAGTCTGAAGAAAAGCGGCGACATGCCCAGAGCAGTGCTACTAGCGAGGGTTTGGACAAAAAAAAACATAGCTTTCTTAGTGATCTTGAAAAAAAAATTGATAATGTGATAGGTGGAGCTGTATCTGCGGTTGGTAAGAAGAACTTGCAGAAGCTTCATTTATATTTTTACCTTACCGTAGAGCACTTTAAAAGTAACACACGTCACCAACAAACCACGAAGCTCAGTATCTAACTGTAAATTTATGATTGTTGGTTCGAAACCCACTCGGGGCTAAAATTTTATTTTTCGAATTCTACTACTAAAACGTAATATCTCTATAAGAAGCAGATAATGAGATAAGTCGTGGCGGAGGGGCACAAGCATGCGACTGTCGACAGGTTGTGGATTCGATTCCCACTAGAAATATTTAATATTTTCATTTCTTAGCTCTGGTAACAAGGGAAAGCGCGGTGTTAAGTTCCTCCACTCATCACGCAATGCCTCTAGAATTCTGTGGAAAATGGGGAATTGTTCCCTCTGCCTACTGTGCTATGTGCGGGATACAGCGTGAAGCTATAAAAAAAAATAGTGAGGTTCGATCTGTCAGAGGAGGGTAAGATGATGTCATTTGTAACTGATTATATTTAAATGGAAATATTTTTTTAATGTATCTTTTATATCTATAATTGCAGTAAACGCTGTCAATCATCATCCAATATCAAAATCGTTGAAGGATGCTCTTTATATGCATGGTAATTTATTTTATTTATTATAATCTTTATTAATTATTGTTAAGATGGCGCAGGTGCACAAGTGTGTGTCTGTAAACGCGACGGTTTGTAGGTTCGATTCCCACTCGAGGAAATTAAATAATCAGTATTTTTAGTTCTTAGCTCTGGTGTCGAGGCACAGCTCTACTTTGAGTTCCGTCACTCATCACGCAATGCTTACAGAATTCGGCTGTGCAACGGAGTATCTTAACTGTAGTTTTCCTGTACGGTGTCCAACGTGCGGGCTTATATCGTGAAGCTGAAAAAATGAAGGACATTTATTAGGCAAAATCTAGATTGTGGAGGAGAGGAACAGGGGGTTATAGGAAAATGACATTCATTATACTCATTTACTCGCTTTGGTAACAAAACAAAACATTGAGTGTCACTACTCAACATGCCATATTCTAAAAATTGGCCAAAAAATTGACAACGGAATGTCATGTCACTAGATTTCCTCTGCTGAATACAGCATGAAAAACAAACAATCAAGCAGATATTTTAATTCTATAAATTTTTCAGATGAGAACGAAATACGAGAGGTACTTCATGAACTAACAGGTTCTAAAGGTAAGAATTGTTTTATTATAAAAACAAACATATTGCGAAACAATAAATAAGTAAGATATTTTTCTTTATTAATAATTTCAAAAAAATTAAACCATCAACAAATTTATTTACTTGACATAACATAGAGAAATTGTTTTTTTTTTTTTTATTATATTTTTAACATTCTCATTTCTTCACTTTGGTGTTTTCGGCGGAAAGTGGGTAGGGCAATCTTAACGCTAGGTTCCCTCTGCCTACCCTGCTGCATGCGGGTTACAGAGTGAAATTGAATAAAACGAGGTTACCACGACTTATTCAACAAATATAAAAACAAAATTAAAATTTCCTTGAGAAATATAACAAAAGTAAAATAGTAATTTATGAACAAGCTGTGTGTGTCAAGTTATTATATTTAAAATGTATCACACTTGTATAAATAATTTATTATTATATTATATCAATTATGTGACGCAAATTATGCTAATTATGTACATTAGAGGTTTTTTTTAATTAAATTTACTGAAATAACTATTTGATTGAGAAGACCTTCAATTTTATAATAAATGTTTGGTTCCATTGTCTTCTGTTATATCAATATGTACGAGTATGTATGTAAGAAATCAAAATTTTTTTTGCTAAATTAATTGATTAAATAATTATTTCAAGAATTGATTCCAATAATGAACTTCAACAATTTTTTTTAATATTTCATAATAAATGGATTATTAAATATTTATGAATATTAAGTAAATGAAAAATATATGTATTTCAAAATAAACATAAGTATATAAAATAAGTTTGATTTTATAATTCACTAAATAACTTTTATTTAATTGTGAAAATAAATAAATAAAGTTAAATTAATAAAGAAATAAGTAAATGAATAATTTTAGTTGAAACCAATAATTTATTTTAAAAACGTAATCGTATTATTCATCTATTGTCGTTGATTTTCCTTTTAATTAAATTTGAGATTCTAACTTAAAGCGACGGCGATAGCAACGTCGATTGTGGGTTCGATTACCACTCAAGGGAATTAATTATTTTTATTTCATCGCTCAACACTCAACTCGCAATAACTCGCAAATTGGTCGGGACTAGTCGAGGACGTGGGAAACCGAGTATCTTAACACTAGGTTTCCTCGCTGTTCTTATGCGGAATATAGCGTGAAACAAAAAAAAAAAACTAAATAACAATTAAATATTAATGTATTATTCAGATTATTAATTTGTTGTAATTTATTTCACTTTGAATAATAATAAAATGTATGATGTTTATAACTAATTATATTTATATCTGTTTTAGATGAAACTATGGCAGTACCGTACATAAAGACAACTGCTGGATTACTGTGTAAGCATAACATTAAATATTTTATATATTGTTTTATTTTTAAATTTATTGTTTTAATAAAGTATTAATTAAGCAGATATTTTGATAGTATATCATTTTAGATTTTACATATGGATATTATTTTTACCTTTGAATATATATTTTTTTTCAGATCATACAGATGTATACCAATTCATCAGATGTGTCAGAGAATCAAGAGGAATCAAATTCTATATAAGTTTTGCTAAAAAATTGGAAGGAACTTCTAGTAAGTAGTGTTTTTAACATATTTTTATCAGGTCGACTTAAACTATAGAATAAAATCTATTAAATAAATTTGACTCGCTAGTAATAATTATATTCTCATGAAAATTTGGCAGTTATAGGTATGTGGTGTTGATGGAGATGAATAAAAAGTCTACTCACGGTTTACACTGAGTATATTCAACACCACTTTAAAGTACATATAGTTTTAACACAAATGATAAATGACGACACAGTTTATATAAAAGTCAACCACAAACATATATATAAAACGGAACACGATAAATTCTGATTTGGTAGAAATTAATAACGAGAACAAAGGAACGTATGGAAAGCGCATCGAGTGGCAAGCATCGACTGTGAGAATAAAATATGCCGTCGACAAGGGGGTAGATGTGGAAACGACAACTTCTTAGCGGTTCGGTCGACGGCAGCGAGCGCTTTAATATAAATTATTTATATACTAAATATGAATACTTACTATAAAATAAATAAATACTATTAAATGTATGTATGGTTTCATGTATATATAAATTATTTTTTTAAATAAATTACGATATTGAAATATATAAATGACACAGATTAAATAAACTATAAATATATATAATAGTTCCCTACAGGTAGCTTAGGTGAGCATAAATAATATGTATCACTAAGCTGGTGTGATGATGAAGCAAGAACTTGAACAGTGAACAGAACTCTACAGAAGTAGATAGAGTTCTACTGTTCAGTAGTAGTAAACAAATTGAGTATAGGCTCGTATCATTTATAGTTAGGAGGGTTTTCTGTAGAAAAGCGTGTTTAATAATTTTTAACTGTATATTTTTTATTCTTTACAGATATAAAAGTTGCAGTGCAATTATTAAGAATCTTTACGAGCGAACAAGGTTAGTAATATAATTTAAATAAATATTTAAACGAAGCAGCTCTACGCTTTTTCCCACATAGCAGTGTAGACAGAGGTAATCTAGTGTTAAGAAAGTCTGTTTTCCAATGTCCGCCTAATTTTTAGCAAATCGTCTAGTGGCGGAACTCAACAGACCATTTTCACGATTATGATAAAACATCACTGGCCTACGTCAAGATGAAAATCCCCAGATGAATCCGTCCAGAGATGGAAGGATCGGTACTCAACCTCAAGCACCAGAGCAACCACAAGGGAATTTCTTCTCAATTTCATAACCGCGTTCAGTCCCCCAAGTCACCAGAACCGTTAAGTGGAGCCCCATAAACGTGCAATCATAACTGGGCTTGGAGGTTTTGCCAGCTACCTTCATCTACTTAAACTGAAGGAAAACCTAGGATGTGAATGCGATCCTAGCATCGAAGAAACAGTGTGGCACATCATCTTGGACTGCCCACGGTTTTCTTCTGACATTATGAATCTAGAAACTTTAATGATCACCAAGCTAGAACTTCCACGCTTAGCTTCTCTGATAACAGACAACAAGAGGATCCCAAATTTCCTAGAGCTTTTAGAGAAAATTTTTAGATAGCCATGGCTAGAAACGGTAGTAGGATAGCAGCAAAAAGTATAACTAAGGAAGTTAAGCGCTCTTCCACACTCACCCAAAATCCAACACCTGCACAATCAACAGCTCAACTAACAACAATCCAGCGCTTTTTGTATAATGGACACATTAGTCCTCCGGGTTTGAAACTGAGACCGATAGCCTTGTTTATGGATGAAGGTGAGGAAAAACTGAATTTCAGCTTCTGTGTCGTAGGGCCGGAGAAATCCATCTACCTATCATATTAAGAAAGCAGATTTTGAAAGAGGTACCGTCACAGACCTACTGGGATGTATTCCAGCCTCTGCAAAGCCAAACGTAGTTGTGTACGAAGATCGAAGACAAGATTTGGCTTTCTTATGAGCAAGGAAAAATGACGACGCACAAAATCAAAGCACCTCTTCATTGAGCGGAGTGCAGCGCCTCGAAAGGAAAACAGCCACGGAAGAGGGACACTAAAACAACCGAAAAAAAGCTAAAGAACAAAGCAAAAAAAAAATACCACCAACACTACTGAAACCATTACAAGAACTTATAAGGTAGAATATAATTACTAGAGCAAACAAAGGCCAAGTAACAACACATGAAGTTGCATTGTATCTCTTGCTAGAGACAAAATTATGAGGACCTTCGAAATAGGAAACGAAGGACTGCTAAGAGTTACTCGAAGAAGAAAAAGCCGCCATATATAATAATAACACATTGGAATATCTGAGGAAAATCCACGCAAATCTCCTGGATGAAATACTAGTAAATCTACACTACACGCCGAGGAAGACGCTATCGGCAGGATCATTTGCCGAGCAAATCAAGTTTCCGTGACTACTAAACAAAAAGAGTGTGAAAATGAAAATTATTTAAAATATATTAATTCTCCCGAGTGGGGATAGTATTTACAACCATGTATATTTAGGTATTAGAAACAAATATTAAACGGTAAAGTCTCTAACTGTAACAATGGTTGTGGGTTCGATTCCAATCCGGAGGGATGTATTATCTTTATTTCGTCCCTCTGGTAGAAAGGCAAAGGCTTTATGTTCCGCCATTCAACATGCCATGTCTTTAATTCACCCGAGCGGAAAGGTTACTCCGCATGAATCAGAAAACTAATTTGAGACAAAAAAATAATATATATTTCTTTATGAACTTCCAGATGCAGTCAAAGCGTTTAAGATTGTTCAACGTATAACCGGCCACTATGACTTCACCGGTATTATAGAGATTCTGCAGAAGGTATCGGGAAGAAAGAGTAAGTAAATTTTTATGATCTATTAAATATTTTTTTATATTTTGTAAAATACGATTGTGATAAAAAAATAAGAGTGATTATGATTATGATTATGATTATGAAAATTATAAAGATAAGGATAAAGTTCGATTAATTTTAAAAAATATTTTCTCGCCCCAAATAAAAATTGTATATTTTTATAATCTAAAAAGTTATTAAAAATATATTAAAATAAAACATATTTGTTAATTCAATACAAAAGTATTTTGACTTTTTTTTACGTTGATTTGCCTTATGTATTATGGCCAATATAACAAATTGAATCTATTACCTCTTCAATTGCGATTTTGCAGCCCTTATTCATAGGCGTTATTAATATTTCTATTAGGTTCTTTTGTTTGTACAACTTATCCAACAGTAAGAAAATCAATTTAAACCAGTAGTTCCTGAGATTAGACCGCTCTAATTTTAGCTAAGATTTAGATATATCTATTTTTACGTGTTGTTTCAGACCTATCAGATATCTTAGAGTTCTTCGATCATGAAGTGGAGCACGCAAAAGGTATATTTGAATAATTAATAGATACTCTCGCTAAGCAAATGCATTATGGGTTTGATTCCCGCGTTGTGTTCTCATAAGTGTTGTAATTATTGGGCCTAATAATGTAGGCAATAATGGCGCCGTGCGATTGTACGCCTGCTGTTTTGATTCCGCACTAGAGGGAATGAATTATTTCCTATATCCCCGCCGTTCCAAGATCAAACGCAGGGGTTGAGTTCCGCCACTCAACACACTGTGTTTTGGTATTTAGTGGAAAGCGTGAAACAGTTTTTTTTTCAGCTGTGTAGCGCACATAGCAGGGTAGGCATTAAGACATACCGTTCCCTTTAAGACACTTACGTTTCCCACTTTTACGCTAATCGAGGCCTTTGATCGAGTGTGGCATGAGGTGCTCCTGGCGAAACTTCCATCCTATGGGCTTCCCGAGAATTTAAGCAAGTGGAGCGCCAGCTTTCTCACTGGGCGCAGCATCAAGGTCGCTGTCGACGGCGTTCCCCAAGGCTGCGTGCTGTCCCCTACGTTGTTTCTTCTGCATATCAATGACATGTTCGAGGATTCTAGCATTCATTGCTATGCAGATGATAGCACGGTGGACGCTGTTTACTCCGACCGAGCAAGTCTTTCTCGGGAAAACGCATAACAGAGCCGAAATAAACTTGTGTCTTCTGTTGAGGCATCCCTCGACAATACCTCCTCATGGGGTGAAAGGAACTTAGTTCAGTTTAACCCCCTGAAGACACAAGTTTGCGCGTTAACCACAAAAAAAAACCATTTATCGTATCACCAGTCTTTCAGAACATTCCCCTTACAGCCGCGCCCAGTATCAGTATATTGGTCCTTAATGTTTCGAGTGACTGCCAGTATCGCGATCATCTGGAAAGCAAGGCCAAGTTGGCCTCGAAGAAACTGGGGGTCATCAACAGAGCGAGACGGTACTTCACGCCAAAACACCGTTTGGCCCTATATAGGGCCCAGGTTCAGCCTCATATGGAGTACTGTTCTCATCTCTGGGCTGGTGCACCTCAGTATCAGCTTGAACCATTTGATCGCATACAACGTAGAGCCATTCGAATCATTGGGGACCCAATATTCTGTGACAGGCTTGATACTTTGGCTTTGCGTAGACACGTCTCCTCGTTGTGCGTTCTCTATCGCATTTATCATGGGGAGTGTTCTGAAGAACTGTTTGACCTGTTACCTGCCGCCGAATTTTCTAACCGCACAGTACGCCATAAGCTGAAATATCATCCACACCACCTTGATACATGGCAATCCACTACTGTGCGGTTTCGTAGGAACTTCCTTCCACGCACCACGGAACTGTGGAAAGGCCTACCCACGGCAGTGTTTCAAGGTCGATATGACATGGGTACCTTCAAAAAGCGCGTCTATCTCCACCTTAAAGGCCGGCAACGCACCTGTAGCTCCTCTGGTGTTGCACGGGGTCGTAGGCGGCGGTAATCACTTACTTATTAAAAAAACACCTGGTTGTGAGTTCGATCCCTACTCCAGGACATGAAATATTTATTGAAATTATATTTCCATTTCTTCGCTCTGGTGTCCATGCAAAGCCCGGCGTTGAGTTCTGCCACTCAACACGCAATGCCTCCAGAATTCGGCGGAAAGTGGGGAACGGACTAGGTTCCCTATGTTTACCCTTAGTATACAATTGTTTTCAGGTGTCGAAGCGGTTAAACGTCGAATTGAAAAAATTACGGGAGGCGATATTTCTGAATTCCCCAACGTTTTTGAAGCTTTGAAATCAGAAATTGGTAAGTTCATATTTAGTCTTTAGTTTTTTATAATATAACATGGACTAAAGCTTAAAAAAACGAAATAACCAATGTAACTTTTGACTCATTTTCCTTATACAAAACAGTAATTTTATCAAAATGTCAAAATTAATTATAACAATTTGGTTTATTTTTATTTGATGATTTTTTTTTCAGATTGGAACCCGACATTTAATGTTTTAATAAGTGTTATGAGAAGTAATGGTAAGTTTTAATTTAAAAAAAATAAATTTGATATAAGCTCTTTATAATGTCTATAGGTAGTAGTGTGAAATCAAGAGTATCTATATCCGTCGATCAATTTAGCAATCAGAACTGGCCGAGGGATATAGATCGGATGACGAGTGACAGATGACGGATGACGGGTGACGGAAGATAGATTGGAGAGATAGAAAAAAATTGTATTCCCAATCACTCTGCATTCAGAATGCAAAGTAATGTATATAGGAGAGAGAGCCCCATTTAACTAGACAATCAATGGAGATTTTTTTTATTTTACTTGTTATTTCGGTCTTATAAAAGACAGCGCAAAATATATAAAATCAATTTATTACATTTTTTTGGGATATAAATGTTTTAAATAATTTTATCATATTAAATTTTAAACTTTATTTCAGATATCGGTGAAGCAATCGTGGCTTTCAAGAATTTACTTAGAAAGAAAACGTTCGCCGAATCTATCAATGTTATAAAAAAAGTTTGTGCTTTGTCACGTAAGTCCCATCTTATACTATTTGTCCTCCTGGCATTAATCTCGGCGTTTGCCTTTCGGCTCAATCTTTTCATGGTCTTTAACGTCTTCGGTGATTAGACCATTGGATCTCATGTTCTGCATCACGACATCCAACCAGCGCTTCTTTGGGCGTCGGCTTCCTTGGGAGTTCTCATTCCATGGACCGACATAGCAAGGTACATCCATCCGACATAGTTTCTAGGCTGGCGCGCAACATGGCCATAACATCTCAGGCGACGCTCTTGGAGCTTATCACGGACTCCAAGACTACTCGACAGGATGTGTTGCGTATGCGGTCAGACCGGGTTACGCCGCACATCCACCTCAGCATCTTCATTTCCCTGGCGCCAAGTGCCGATATAGTGCCGGTCGTCAGACCGATCGAATGATTCTCTTGTATATAAGCCCCTTGAGTTTAGGCGGTATCCTGCGATCGCAGACCACACCAGGGATCTCCCGCCATTTGGCCCAGGTAGCGTTTACACGGCGTTCAGGATCTATATGGATAATGCTCGAGTCTGGGCTCCCACAGAACATCCAGAGGTTCACTTTACGCTCCAGCATCAGTCGGTTCTCGATAATCAGTGCCATGTCAACGGCGGATATCATCAACCATGGAGGCTGGTCTTGGATGTGAATTGTGTGTGTCAAGACAGTATCGAGCACTATATTGTATCTACTTATACCATAATTTTATTATTTTTGTTTATCATTTGGAAATAATCTAGTGTCAAGACACTTCTTCAATGTTTGTTGAGTAGTGGAACTGTTGAGTTTGTTTTAGTAAAATGAAAATAATTAATTGTCCAGAGGTGTTATTATCATCTAATTATTTCATTAATTTTTATATGAGGCCAGTCGTGGCGCAGCGGCACGAGGTGTGACTGTAAAACCGACTGGTTGTGGGTTCGATCCCCACTCGAGGAGATGAAATATTTACTTAAATGTATATTTCCATTTCTTCGCTCTGGTGTCGAGGTTAAGCGCGGCGTTGAGTTCTGCCACTTAACACGCAATGCCTCCAGAACTCAGCAGAAAGTGGGGAACGAAGTGTCAACACTGGGTTCCTTCTGCCTATTTTATTTTATTTAATTATATATATATATATATATATATATATATATATATATATATATAACATTATACGGTTTTGAATTCAATTTCAGATTTACGATACGCATTGGAAGAACTACTACAAGAGACTGCCAGAGTCAGTAAGTATCAATGTAGAAATTCAGTTTCCTTATAAACTATATCTTTTTTAGTATATAATAATTTATATTATAACAAAACATAAAATCCAACCTAAGCAGGGTTTAATTTGAATTTAAATTTTAAGGGCCTCGACTAATTAGAATAAGTCCTGAATGTTAGTGCTAATGAACTTTTGGCCTTGCTTTTATCTTTAAGTGTTATGCAGTCGAATATAAGTGCATTTTGACAATGGAAAAGCCAATAGTTGTAGGTTTGATCGCCAATCGGGGGAATGAGTAATTATTATTTTTATTTGCCTTTGGTAAGACAAACTGAGCTATTCGCATTTATCATGTCAACACGTAATGTTTAAAATTGAAACAGAAAGTGGTTCCTCGCTCTACTAACTAGGCAAAGCGCAGTTTTGTGTTTTATCATTGGGTCCCCTTTGCCTATCTGGGATGGTTGTGGGACACATCGTGAAGCTGCAATTGGAATTATATCAACTTACTTATTTGTTTCTTCTTCCGATTTCCAGATCTAAAATTAGTACTGGAAACACTGTATCGAATAACTGATAAAAATGACTTGGAGCATGTGCAAACTGAATTCCTTAGGCTCTTCCGTCATAACAGTGAGTTTTAGAATATATATACATATTTATTAAAATATATTTGAGGCAAGCGTGGAGTGGAGCAGCGTGTGAGTGTCATCTTTGATTATTTTTTAAGCTTTAAGAACTTTATCTGTCTCTGCTTAGCCAGAATGCATTGAATATGATTGCATTCCAAAATCTCAGCCTGCTGGTAAAGCAGGTACTGCTATCAAACACACATTATAAAACAAAAATGTTGACATAATTCTTTTGTTCGTTATTTATATGCTTATTCAATTTATTAAATTTCTTTTTGAGATATAAATACTGGGTACCATAAAAAAAATATACCATATATATTTATACAGAGTGGAAGCGTCTGCGCTCCTTTTACGGGAGCAGCATATAGGGTAAATTATTTCAATACCCATATCTACTTAAAAAAAATATCAAGATAATTCAATAGTTTAGACATAGGATTTTTTTTTCATTTCACGATTTATATCCACACTGTAATACGTGTATCGCAGTTACGAATAGACACCAATAATGTAAACTACTACAAACATACTACTGAGCGTTGCCGATCTGCCACTTTTCATTCTCAAAAAACATACTAGAACGAGAAAGAGATATCTCTCGTTCTATTTTACGCAATTAAATATATTTATAAGAAACCTATATACATGTATTTATACAATACCTACGACTCGATTTCGTGAATGAGACTTGTGCGACGT
>DWMY01002740.1:0-11264 GCA_018249775.1 Heliconius hecalesia formosus
GGCAATTCAATAAAACAAACATTTTGTAACAATTTTGCCGAACAAAATATATTATATTGATTTGATATTGAACATTTTTATTTATGAACAGATTGAAATTAAACAAACAATAAATGGTAAAGAAAGTTTGCCATAATACAACAATAAAAACTACATTTAAATTGGTTAATCCATTTGTGAGATTAACATGCACAAATGCACATACAAACAGACAGACCGACAATTAGACAATATTTTTTTGAATATAATTGTTTCTCCATGTACAGACAGTGATCAGTTGGAATTTAATTATATGTAGACTATGTGAATAAATATATATCTATGTGTTTGTATCAAAAATGTATGTTTTCAGGTAAGCATTGAATTTGGAGATATATGTACATAATTTACCGATACTAAAGAAGTAATGAAACATTCGATGGGAGTGTGATTTTGGTTTATTTTATGATTGTAAATAAAAATGAACTTTTTACTTTAAAACTAAATTGAAAGTTATCATTAATATTAGCAAGAATGTATACTCAAGAATCACAAAATTTTAATCTAAAACAGTTAATTGTTAATTAGATTTTTATTTCTTCTTAATACTAATCGAAATACATTTACAGACGCGAAGTATTCAGGTTTTGTGTTTATATTGAAATTGAACAGGTAACGTCAGGTGGGTCACTTTGAACCAATTGTCGTTAATGTTACTAGATGCAATTGTTATGGATTAATTTCATATTATTAATTTTAATTTCATAGTTATATTTGTATTGATAACAAATAGTCAGTATTTAATTTCATTTTTAATTACCGTTATGCTAATTTGTTATATAGAAATTTCTAGCAATTTCGATATTCCTATGTTACGTAAGTTTTGTTTCTAAACAGGATTCATACACAATATTAATTAAAATTAATATTATGTTTCTTATATTTTTGTGCCATAGAATCTCTTTTTACAGTCATTTAACATTTTCGGCATTGTAGGGATCATATGCATCAACTACATTTTTTTATGAAAGACTTGAAAATAAAATGAAAAAAAAAGATGATTTCTGTAAATATAAATGTAAAAATGCATGCAACTGATCCTTTCATTTTAATTGCTTCATATTGTGTTATACATTATAGTATAAATAACAATCATATAACCACAAATTCACTTATAATGCCTAATGTTGTCAATGAGGCCACACTGAAGCATAAACATAGATGAGTTGCTAGCATTTGAAATAAGTCTGCATAATGTAATTAATATATTATTTATAAATTGTGAAAAATATTCTATTCTTTTTAAAATTTGCTTTTGAAGAGTTGTCATGTCCAATTTAATTAATATGAAAACTGTTCATTAAACCTTTCTTGCTAGCAACTCCTAAGGGTTGCCAGCCCCAATAATATAGTCTAATTTTGTGTCACATTATAGTAAAGCTTGTTATTAAAGAAGAGTGGAAATAAGGAGAAATTTTTAAACTAAAAATTGATTTAAAATGTCTCTCATTAGTTATTGAAACTTTTTAATGAATATTTTTATTATACAAGGCTGGATGTATTTTTTACGTCTTAATTCTCCTTTCATTTACACTCAGTGCTACATTATTATATTTTTACATTACTGCCATTATTTACTAAGCATGTAGTCGTCGTCACGTACAACGCTATTTAATTCTTAAATTATTTGCATGTGCGCATTTTACTTTCACTATTAGAATGGGTTTGCAACCCGTGTTCAAACTGCAAACACACTCCCAAATCATTATGTTTTAACTAGTATTTGGCGAAATTTTATCAACGATCGAATTGGTGAATTTTATTTCAGTAAAACCTGTGTTTGCAGTCACATTGCGTGTGGCTTCCTTGGCTTACAATAATGTAAAACAATGAAACATTTCAGGATCGAGGACGAATGGGTGCCGGAGTGCGAAGTGAAACGTATAAAACGTGTGGAGATAGCCGCCCTCCCGGCCCACACGAAGGTGATGCTGTACGAGCAGTTCTGCTCGTCGTACCGCAAGGCGGCGTCCCCGCCCCCCGCGCGCCGCGCCCCCGCCGCGTCCGCCGCGCCGCTGCGCCTGCTGCCCGCGCGCCAGTGCACCTCCTCGCGCCTCCTCAACAACCTCATCGCCAAGCAGCGCCGCGAGCGCAACGACTGCAGCGCCACCAACATGCCCATGGCGCTGGACTACCAGGACGCCAGCGAGCGCGCGGAGGTCTCCGGCGCCAAGAAGAGGAAGATGGGCCGCAAGTACGGGGGCGCCTCCTTCATGCCGTGCGGCCGGTAGTCCCCGACTATCGCGAGCTTCGACAGATGTTGATTCTACCGGTCGACGATATCGCTACTAGGTAACCGATAATCGCCAAAGATACGTCGATCGATATGGCTAGTATCCCGTTCAACGTTCAAAACAAGACTGATTTAATTTTGTATATGATATTGAAGGGTTGAAACGATCATTCGATATTTCGAACGAACAAATGTGTATATATATTATATATATAGGAAATGTATAAAGATAGGTGACTTGTAAATTAAATGGGAGCGAGTTTTTTTAGTTTATTCACGACGGAGTAGTCTGAGTAGTGTTAAGTTAGGTTTAAGAGTGAACGACCAGCGTTTAGCGTCACTGCCACTGTACATAGTTAGTGTTACTAGTATCGGAATCGTTTTGTTTTCGGCTTTTTTGATGTATTGCGTTCGCATATCGATTTTATTTATTAGAATCGAATTGCCAGATGCAAATTCGGTAGTAGGTTTAGGGAAAAACGCTTTAACTATTGCGTGAAGCGTAATGGTGTTTTGATGGGATATGTACAATAAAACATCGTGATCCCTTAGTCTCTTATGTTGGTAGTCCTGAGTAGGTAATTTGCTTTTGCTTCCGAGGTGCCAACTTTACTAGATTTTGATGTAGTTCGGTTAAGCGTGATCGAGTATCACCAAGTGCCTCTAAGTAGTCCAAGTGCAGTGTTACCAACACACAAATAACATTTTAATTATAATATTTGGAAGAACAGTTTGCATAGTATACTGCCTTATAATAATATGTTGATACGACGCTAAAATCAATTGCTTAGAAAATCATACCATAGATAAGAAATAACAATTCCTAAGTTATTATTTCTCAGAGGTTGGAAACACTGCTTCGTCCTACAATAGCCGTGTTCACTTTATATCAGGTTTTACGCGTAGTCATATCAAACATACAGTTTTTGTATTAGACACCATTTTGATACGTTTTTACTGTTTGCGTGTGAAAGCGAATTCGTTTGTTTTACAGAATCAACAACTGTCTACCATTTGATGTTATTGTTGTGTCACGTTTGGATAGTTAAACCGAAATAGTGGTAATATTATAAGAAACAAGAAAAAAAATGTTTTTCTAATTGCAACTAAAACAGTATATAGTTTTTATTATTTTGAACCAATTGTTTACATAAAGTGCGGTCAGTGTATCCGAGCGCGACACAAAAAGCCACTGCCATTAAAAGTTGTGTTTAGTTTTACATAATCACTTAACATCGACGATTTTATAGCAATAAACAATATGTGATAAGATAATTGAATATAATTGTATAACCGATATTATTTTCCACGCACAAGATTTTTCAATGGTTTTTTTTTGTATCGGAATCCAATAAATAGCTTAGCGAGTAGTTGTAATGTTCCATTAAAGCATTTGATGGCAATAAATGTTGATAAACAATAGTTTTTAAAGGATATTCACTCGATTTTTCTAGAACAAAGTCGATTCAGATAATTTTTTATGGTTTTGAAATTATTTCAGACATTCATTAGTTATAGAAAAGTATTTTAGAAAATATATGAACGAGCGGGACTTAAAATTCGCGGTTTTGTTTACAGCTCTTGACCACCTAAGGCATACGTTCATAATTAAGCTACATAGATTGGTTTACACTTATAACGTAGCTTGATAAGAACTTACGGCTCAGTGCTCAGAGGTCTTGGACGGTAAACATAAGGCACAGGTTCCAGTTATGCTACGTTTAAACTTTTGTATGTTTTCTAAAATAATATTTTGTATGTATAATATATTTTTTGGCAAATAACACTTTGTTCTATGAAAATTGAATTATATCAAAATTAAGGCCTTAAAAGACAAAACTATATAAAGAAACACCAAAATTATTTTTAATGACGATAGAAATAAAGAGAAGATGTATAAATGTCATTAGTAAATTTTTTTTCGTTTTTGAATTCATCTTTTTATTTAGTTAAATTTTTGTATGACGATATACGTTTTTTTCTTTATTTCTTGATCAAATGAATTACCTTGTATACAAATGTGTATGAAGTAAATTGTTTTATTGTCCATATTGTTTATAGAAACAGTACTGTAAGTTGTTTAGTTGAAATTGTATTTAGGTTTCTTATCATTAGTACTTTTAAAAAGTACGATTTTTTTAAAGTAAGAAAAAATATTTTAAATTTATGATACAATATTATGAATAAAACAGTTTGCTTTAGCGAAACAAAAAATGATATGTCGGTAATGTCCATAGCAGAATTACTAGGTTTAGATGTTTTATAAACACTATACAGATGTCAATGCCTTGTTAGAAGTAAGGTATACAATAATATACAAAATATGATGATTTTAAATGAATAATGAGAAATTAAATACAATATTGTGTTCTGCTCACGCGATCTCGCTAGTATCTTTAGTTTTAGAAATAAGTTAGGTAATGGCGGACACTTTTATATGGACATACCTTGATATTTTTATACACGAGTTGATCTTTGCCTTTGTAAAGTTGAATGCAATTGTGGCGATGGCTCGAGGCTCGTCCATGTATAGAAGTTGGTATCGCCATCTCTTTCTAACATTTGCTTAGAGGTGTGTGGGAAAGGGACAGAGACATGTTAGGTTACGCGTTGCCCTCTAGATTGTTAAGGTTAAGAGAGTATATTATTGAATGGCGTCACTTAGCATTTGAGCAAATGAACGTAGAATATTTCGAATCAGGTCTTAGTTCGATTCCGAGTTTTAAAAAGTTCAGAATAAAAAAATCAATTGCTCCAATGCAAGGTGTCTTGTAAATGAAATTTTAAAATGAATATTGTAATAGGAAATTGTAACTTGAGTAACTTCGTTATTGCACAACTTGCTGTCCTTGTCGTTCGTATAGTTGTATGAGAGAGACGGCAATATGCAATCTTGAACTTATTCCTAGTAGGTATGGACCCAAAGAAGTGTTAGGAAAATTTCTCAAAAGTTATAGTAGTCAAGTTGGTGCCTGAACGTCGATGTGGTATCGTAATTTTACTTCAAATTTTTCTTTTGGAAAGCTTCCAATGTACTGATTTTTTTTTAATAAATTAAAACGCTACTAGACTAATGTCTTTTCGCACTGACAGTAGTGCCATAATTGGCTCACGTTTGTATAATTTAATTTAATAGTCAAATACGACACCAAATTCAGAATTACAAAATTGATTACAATTTTGTGGACTTATTTGATCTCATTATTTCAATCGGCAGTGAGAGATAATACACGATCTGTCGTGTTAGTTCGGCCGACATCGAGGCGGGAAAATGGCGTCGAAACACGTTCAAACAAAGCAATAATACTTTACTCTAATAACTTATAGAGTTGCCTATATTTTTGACAATTTTTATAATAAAATTAAATCTTTAAATGTATGTGTGTATGGCAATTCTATAGACGCTGTTACTTCCTTCGATGCCCTTTCAATTTCCACTTGTAAAAGCTACAAAATTCGGCCTAGAACGAGTCAGTACAAATTTAATTTTTTGCTGTATATTTAATAAGGTAACGGTTACTTTAGTGTTTTGAAACTTTTTATATTTGTAACGGATAAATAATCGCTTAGATTAGATCGACCGTTCGAGACGTTAGGCAGAGAGATATTTTGTGACCGTAAGTCTTACCGGCGACTAAATTGTAAAGTAATATTTGATGAAATAGTTATATTTTTTATCACTGCCACCATTTATAGTCATAGGACGCGAGGTGAGGCCTCGGCTTGCTCAGGGGAAGTAAAATTATTTTTTAAGTTAATTATTAATTTTATTGGAGAACGTAGCTTTCTTTGATGTAACTCAAAAACTTGTATTTATTTTGAGAAACAATTGTTTTCCATTATGACTGATACGCATTTCGAGTGACGTGAAAAGCTTACAACGCGTGGAAAGCGTGTTTAGCGTGAAAACGTGTTAGACGTGAAGGCGTGAATCACATTACGGCTGCAATCGCATGTACAAACAAGTAAATCTTGACCCGAAACATGGCGCCACTAGGCTAAGTAGTACGACAGTAGGAAATGGTAGCATAATTGTCGACGTTTCGGTCAGGCTTTACGAAATTGTAAATAGTTAAGTATTTATTGCTAAGTATTACGGCAGAGGTAATTTGCTTCGCGCCTGGGAATGTTGGGCGATCCCGGGATTCCCTGGGGTGTTGGCAATCCGGAAAATCCCCGGGTCGCGATTAGTGTTAGTACGCGAGTTTTCAACATGTTTCCTATATTGCGTTTATTATTAATGTTCTTTATTGTAAATTTTTGAAATTCAATAGTAATGTATTCCGAATATTGTGCACTACCTATTCAATTTGTAGATATTTAATTATATATAGTATAATGTTTACGCGTTCTTATTTGCTTGACCCTGGATTTGTGATCCGTTATATATTATAATTTACACCCCGCAAGGGATCTACCTCAATTAATTTATCACACGTTCGGGCATAATAAAATAGTGAATTAAAAACTTAATTGAATTTAAAATTTGTTCAATGTAGTAAATGTAAGGTATTTTTTTTTAAATATGATTTGTCCACAAGTCACAAGTACTGTATCTTATATTAAATACATATTGTATGATTGATTATATTGTGTTTTATTTCATCTTTAATTTCGAAATTTATTTATTGTATATAAGAATTAAAGTAAATAGCTTTTGGACTATGCGCTAAGAACATGTTTTTGAACAAGTTTGTAAACTTGCCTTTTACGATATAGCTTTGAAGTTACTTAGTGAAATATATAAACATTAAAATGCCAGTCGTGGCGCAGGGGCACAAACTGTGACTGTAAATGCCACTGGTTGTGGGTTCGATGCCTACTCAAGGAAAAGAAATGTTTCTTTAAATTTATATTTCCATTTCTTCGCTCTGGTGTCGAGGCAAAACGCGGCGTAGAGTTCCGCCACTCCACACGCAATGTCTCCAAAATTCGGCGGTAAGTGGGGAACGGAGTGTTAACACTAGGTTCTCTCTGTATACTCTGCCGTGTGCGGAGTAAAGCGTGAAGCTGAAATAAATCACATTTGGTATGGTCCTATACCATACCTTTGCGCTATGTCACTCCCGATCTAGATAGGACTAACAGCGTTGTGTACCGCCACCTATCAATGTCTATAAAAATAAAGAGTACTTTTTTTTAATTACATACAATACATATCACAATATTAGTGACAAGAACAATTAATAATAAAAGGAATTGTGGGATAAACAACACATTGTATTGTGTTGTATTTTTAAAAATTAATATTTCTATTATAAACATCGTTATTCATAGGAGCGGTGTTTTTAATATCCACTTGCAATTATAATTACTTAATATTATAATTACTTTTTCCTGGCCTGGTTAGAAAAAATACGGCGTTAGGTTAGGCAAGGCAAAAGCCTTGATGCTAGAAAGAAGAAATGAAAATATTAATAAATAATAATTCATTTACTCGAATGGGAATCGAACCTCCGACCGTCGCGGGTATTTCTTCGCTTTCCTTGTTTAAAATAGAATTCATATTTATATAACTATAATATTAAACATCTACCAATTGCATTTGATTCTGAACTTCAAGGTTGCAATATGACGCCCGTTGCACCCGTCAGCCGAGCAAAATAAACAATGGCAGGTAGCGGTAACTTAGGTAAATACTGCTGTTCTTTTGATACATTTTTACGTATTATTTTAATTTATATTTCTTATATTAAGACATAAGAAATTGGTATTTATAAAATATTTAAAAAGAAAGAAAATGGATAAACCAACAAGTATGTAGAGAACAAATTATTTAACAAACGTATAGAAGCTTTTTCAGTTACAAAAAAATTGTTATGGAATTTTATGATTAATTTGAAAAAATATACATCAATTCTTGTACGAACATATACGCATACATTACCCTTAATATACGTTTTGTATATGATAATTTGTTAAAAAATGTAACTAATTATTGACTAATTAAAAATGAATTCCTCTCCCCACTATCAGAGCAAGCATAGAGTTTAACAATTGTCTTTTTAGGGTATGCGGAAGGAACCTAGTGTTAGGAAGGGAACGCAGTGTCAGTTCGCCACATTCCGCCGAAAATATTTAATTTCCCCAAAGGCGAAAAGAAGCCATAGTCGTCGCGTTCCCAGTCATATGATTATGCCTTTGCGCCATCACTACGCTAAACCTAATTGATTGACATAATTCATATAATATATATTTAATAACTGACATCCCGTGGGTTTTTAAAGAGAAATAACATATGGCATATTGTTTAGCTAGTTACCGTTTAGCGATAACACTATCAGAAGTAAGCTTACCTATGTGTCTTTGCTAGGCTAATTGAGTGAATTCTTAGAACAAGATGGTACTAATCTATTTAAAAAAAACATTTAAAACTATATGTTTATTATGAGACCGTGGTGCATCGGCACAGCATCTGACTCTAAACGCGACTGTTGTGGGTCCGATTCTTACTCGAATTCTTCCACATGTTCTCGTTTAGGTAATAAGACAAAATTGAGTTCCGCTACTCAACACCCAATATATCGAAAATCGGATGGAAAGTTGGGAATTAAGTGTTTTAACATTAAGTTATGCCCATCCTTTTATATAGGATACAGAGTGAAGCTAAAATAAATAAATAAAAATATATATCTAATTATATAATAACATCATATACCTAACTAAAATTTAAGTCAAATCTTAGTTCTAATATATATAATATAAAGTTATTTTAAAAAAAGTTTTTTGTAAATTGAGGCCAGTCGTGGCGAAAGGGCACAAGGTGTGACTGTAAAATCGATTAGTTGTGGATTCGATCATCACTCGAGGATTTATATTCTCATTTCTTCGCTCTGGTCGAGGTAAAACTTGGCGGAAAGTGGGAAACGGAGTGTTAACACTAGGTTCCCTCTGTCTACCCTGCGTGCGGGAGACGGCATGAAGCTAATTTATTTTTTCTTATTTAAAATAAACGGATCTTTAGTCTTCAACTCATGAAAAAATCTATTTGAAGTCAACATTTCTAAGTAGGCATTTTGTTATAGTTTCCAATTTCTTTGTAAAACATAATCGCATTGTCATTCGCCGGCGCAGTGTTCTCTTACAGCCAGCGGAGTTATAATTTTACGCCGGGAATGCAAACGATAAATGTTTCACAAGGCAACCCGATACTTCGCTAACTAGGCGGCGCCAAGTGCGGCCCGCTGAGATACTTTTTTATTGATCCTATTCAATTGAACTGTAGTAGGTTTTCGTTACTAAATTGGTATTATTATGGGTTTATTGTAAAAAAATGTGGTTTTAAAAAATGGATTGTTATCAATTCAATTCCTGCTTGGTGAAATGAGATATTTAATATTTCCATTTCTTCGCTCTGTCAACGAACCACAGTGAGAGTTGAGTTCCGCCACTCAACACGCCATGCCTCGACAATTCGGCGGAAAGTGGGGCGTGCCCTAAGTCTCTTAAAGCAAACGGAGTATTAACATTAGGATCCCAGGTTCTCTCTTTCTACCTCGATTATTCCTAGCAATATTTTAATTCATGTTGAATAGCATTCAAGTACTTTAGTGAAACGATTTACACCGTATCTAATAATCTGCTTTTAATATATTTATATTTACTAACGAAACATCAGTTGTTCTTAAATAAAAACTTCGTAACTAAAGCTCTTTCAAAAGGTTTAGTTCTCATAGTAATTTACAATTACCAATAATAATTATGATGAATTACCCAAGTCGGTAAATGCAGGTGAGCATCATATCAGCATCGCTAGAGTATTCATTTAACTATTTCACAAATATAAAAATCTGTATGTAATTTGATTATTAATAAACATTATTAAAAAATGCTAGTTGACTTTTATTTTATTAGAATCCTTTGTTATAAAATCCCTTCTCATTGATGTACGCTTCAATTTCTTAAATTAGGTAACGGATCTTACTACGGTTTACAGTAACAGATAAATTCACCAAGCAGGAATTGAATTGATAACAATCCTTTACTACTATAAATTGAAGTAATGCCAAATATCAATAATTTGTAACGTCATCAAGATTGTTATTTATTCACATTTATATTTTCTTTTCCTCGCTCTGATGTCGCGTGTTGAGTTCAGCCACTCAACACGCAATGCCTCCAAAACTCGGCGGAAAGTGGAGAACAGAGCGTCTCAGCACTAGGTTCCCTCTGCCAACCCTGCTGCTTGCGGGATACAGCGTGAAGCTGATTTAATTTAATTTATCAAAATTGTGCGCTGCACGCCAAAATGTATAATAACGAAATAGTCATAACCGAATGTTCTACGTGGGTGAAGCCGCAAACAGAGTTGGTAAGCATTAAACGCATTCACCCGATTCCAAGGTTCCCTCTATCTATCTTGCTATATGCTTGTACAGGATATAGCGTAAAGCTTAAAAAATGCTATACTCGTATACTAACATGTACACGTAAATATTTGAACGTATACGTTCTAAGATTTTCAACATACTTTAGAATATGAGTAGATATTTATTATTTCTTAACTTATATATACCACTTTGGTCCTACATCGGGTGTCAATCATCTTCAAAATCAAATATAGGCTAGATCCTGCCCAGACTTAATAGCTACAAAACAAAAAAGTTTTAGTCAAATTCGTACAGTAGTTTAGAAAATATACGTTTACAAACAAACTAAAAGGCTAACATTATTTTTTATAATTATAGATTTGTGTTCTGTTACTGTTTAATGTTTAAAAATCGGCTTCACGCTGTATTCCGCACACAAAAGAAAGCACATGGAGTGTCTTAACGTAGTGTTAAGACACTCCTTTCCTCATTTTTCGCCGAATACTGGAGGCATAGTGTGTTGAGTGTCGGAATTCTACACCGAGCTTTGCCTCGACACCAAGGCAAAGAAACGAAAATATAAATTTTAGAAAATATTTTATTTTCTTCAGCGGCGATCGAAACACAACCAGCCTCGTTTACAGTCACACCTACACTTGTGGGGCACGACTAGTCTCTATTTA
>DWMY01002741.1:0-11262 GCA_018249775.1 Heliconius hecalesia formosus
GCGGCGTTGAGTTCTGCCACTCAACACGCAATGCCTCCAGAATTCGGCAGAAAGTGGGGAACGGAGTGTCGTAACACTAGGTTCCCTCTGCCTACCCTGCTGTGTGCGGGATAAAGCGTGAAGCGAATTCTAATTTTTTTTTTTAAATTAAGTTTAATGTATATATAATTTATGTTCTATAAACGTTTATTATTTTAAAAATCGATAGAGGCAATGGATGAAAACGAGACGGTTGTGAATTATTTTCATTGTGTTCCGCCACTTAATTCGTAATATATAATTTATATTTTTTTTAGTATTAGAATCAACTAAAACGTAAGGTAATATATAGATACCGTTAGTTAGTTAAATTTTCGTAGTAAGAAATAAGAACAGCTGTACACATATTACGAATAGTAATATATATTTTTTATATTTTATGATTTTTAATAATTATAATTGCCAAATAATTAAATTAAGCACAGGTATTCTCATTATTCGATATAAAGTGGAAACCTATAAATATAAAGGCGGATACTCCGTCCGACACACGGCGGAGTTTCGACGAACTTTCTATTTAATAACTGACACCTTGAAATACAACAGGTTGTTGTAAACACACAAAAGATCCATCACCCGCAATTTACATTAATTTTTTACAGTCTGAGTCATATTTTTCATATGATGGATAAAAATTGAGTTTGGCCGAAAGTTATACTTTTTTTATTACAGGATATTATATAAATGATATCCTCCATATATAATCCCACATATAGGCAGTAGGAACTTAGTAGTTAACTAACTGGGTCGTGCAGTGTCCAAAATGTACAATGCCAAATTTCGTGACCCAGTGGGACAGTCTGACTGTAAATGTGATGGTTTCGGGTTTGATATCCTCTCGGAGAAATGAAATATACTTATTTAGAAAACGTATAAAAATTTGAACGTAGCGGGACTCGAACTCGCGCCTCCTCGAAACCGACCAGGTGCTCTGACCACTAAACCATACATTCTCATCGAGCTACGTCGAAATTTTTATACGCTGTTTACAACTTATTTATGTTGTTAGCATCTCTGTAGGGAGATTCTTACAAATTTCCGCTGCCCAAAGATAATTATTAAGAATTATCATCGGGTAAGAGAGAATGCTATTTATTAAATATTTTTAAACATTTTAAAGTGTTATTCCATACTTAGGACTCCTTCCCTACCTACTCGAACCTGCGCCTCCTGACCGACCAGTCGATCGGTTTCCAGGAGGCGCAGGTTCGAGTCCCGCTACGTTAAAATTTTTATACGTTTTCTAAATAACTATTATTTGTTCCTAAGTATGGAATAACACTTTAAAATGTTTAGAAATGAAATATATTTTCCCTCTGGCCACTTTCGTGTAAATTTTGCAGCTTTTTCACGTATAGAAATGTACTTTAATAATCCTAGTATTAACACAATTCAAACCCCACTTTCCGTCCAATTTTAGAAACTGCGTGTTGAGTCTCGGAACTTAACGCCACGCGTTGATCAGACCATCCAACACAGCGGAGTATTATAACACTAAATTTTCTATTTATTCCGTCCTAAGAAAAATAAGACAGCAAATTACCGCATATGTTAAAAGCCGTTTGCCCTTGAACTAGAGAAAGTTATATTGACTCGAAGTCAGCGTGTAAATGTTTACAAAAGACTAGTATTGCAACTTTCTTATAGCTGATGCGATCAATAGCTTTTTTGTTGATATTGTAGAGTCGACTCTGTAATATGATTTCTCAACCGATACGCACACAAAACATCGGATTTCGATGAGAATCTTCACATCGCTTGATGTAAATTAGGTAACTTTCAATTTTAATCAATATAGGTTATTAGTTAGTAGATATGTATAATCAAATTGTATGAAAATTTCTTTATTATAAGATTAAAGTATTTTTATTTCACCGTTTTTTTCTCAGTTTCACATTTATTCAAGACACATCATTTTCGTAACATTTTTTTTTAATTATAATAAATTTCCCGAGTGGGAATCAAACTCGCAACGCGTATCCTTCGTAAGATATGTTACACAAAAAATATATTTATTATATAACATATGAATTACTCTTACTTTAAAAGTATATTTTACGTAACTATTAATAAGATATAAATGATCTTATTAATAAGGAGAACATTAAAAAATCATTCGCCTTACATAATTACTTTCATACATTAATATATTCGATGTGTGAAATAAAAAAAACTGTCAAATATTTATTTTAATTAGATGTCAATCAAGACTTATTTAATAATAAGCATGAGGCTTTCATTACCTTATATTATAATGATTTACATTCAAAAAATATATTTATTATATAACATCAGTCTCAACAGTATCGGATCTCATATAATCAAAGATAAATATATTATACTAGTGGCCGTCTATAACTTCGTTTGTGTGAATTTCGATTAGACTTTCTTTTAGTACCCGGATAAACTCCATACGGAACATTTATATAAAATTACAGAGTTCTAAGCCACGTTGTTTCGTCTGTGGGCTGTCTGTCAGTCTTATACATTTATAACTAGCGACTCGCTCACGGCTTATTTTTATTCACGGCTTATATTTATTTACTAATCTGAATTACTTTCGTCTTCTGATAACATTGTAAAAGAGACGAAATCTATATCTCAATAATAACTCTAAAAACTCAATTTTCAGCTAATTTATTAAAATAACTATTTTGTAGCAGTTTTGTCGAACAAAATATTTTATATTGATATAAATGTTTTATTCATTATCCGAATTAAATAAAACAAACGCTAAATGTTAAGAGAAGTTTGCCAAAATACAATAGAGAAAACTGTATTTAAATCGGTCAAGCCGTTTTTGAGATTAACATGCACCTACGCACTTATACATTTTAAACTACTATACGTTTTCTAAATAAGTATTTTTTTAAATAAGTAACTTATAAAACCTTAGACAGTTACAAGGAAAGAAAATAAAGTTTAATCACTTTTAAATATGTTAATTAAATATCCTATTTCTAGTGTCAGTCGCGCTTGATCACCGATACGTATAAACGTTACATAATAGTAAATATACTCGTACTATATTATACAATAACATATCAGTTTAAGGTATGTGAATCGTACAAGAGATACAACTTCCCTTTCATATTTATTAATCGAGTTCCGTTTTAAGTATTTTTGTGTGCTAATTATTACCAATTTATAATATCCCACATATAGTAGAGTAGGCAGTGGGAACTTAGTGTCAAGTCACTCTGTTCCCCACTTTTCGAGACATTGCACATTGTGTGCTGGAACTCAACGCTTCGCTTTGTCTTGTCCAGAGCGAGAGAAAAAATGGGATGAATGGGATGATGTTCTGCTACTTTGAAAATTTTACACCAAACAAAGGTTTCGGATCCACTATACTCCCCAAAATTTTAACTTCGCCCAGGAAAAAAGTGAATAACAGAGTGATGTTGTTACGTAACATTGAATGATAAATGGCGGAATTTCACGCCTTTCAGATAAATACAATATATAGTATACGAAATTTAATTAGACTATTTCGTGACACTTTCTTTTTCTGCTTCACTCTGTATCCCGCATGTAGCAGAGCCTAATGTTAAGACAGTCCGGTTCCCACTTTCCGGCGTCAACTGAATGCATTGCGTGTTGAGTGGCGGAACTTAACGCCGCGGTTTTATAATTTCATGAATAAATCATGATTTTTTTAATAGTTATTAATATCGATTTGATTCCGAGTAATAAATTATAGTAAAAGCGTTGTCGTGTTAGCAATGCCTTCCGGACGCGTGCATTCTGCATTTTTGTTTCTTATTAACATGTGAAATATGGGTAATTAGTAGAGCGCATTTGTATGTTTTATTAAAGAAATTTTCTAAATTATTTTTTAAAAGTACTTTCAAATAGAAAGTAAGTAGGTTAATCAGTAGCTTTAGTGTATATTATAATTCTGAAAACTAAAATTAATATTTTCTTTCACATTGGTTAGATTGTTTAAATATAAATATGTAAAATTTAAACAAGTACAGTATGGGCATAAGTTGTACCTACTGGTACTCTTACACAAAATAGTAAAGTAGAATTGAAAAAAAAAAATCTTTAATATTTATCATTAATTTAAGTAAACTTTAAAAGTTAAAAAAAAACAACAAGTTTATGCTTAAATATCTTGCAGTTGCAATTGCAAGTAATAAAATTAAAAAAATATTTAAAAAACATACCTTAAAAACAATCACTTCTCCACTAAAATCCACGGAATCACTTTGTCAAAATGTCAAATATCAAACAAATAAAAAAAATCCATGAAAAAAAAATTCAAAATTCAGTTGACTGAATCACATTTTCAAACCAAAAATGGTTCATCATCACTCAATATATAATTTATTTAGAAAAAAAATCAGTTTAGTCAATACAAGTGATGTTTAAGACGGTTGAAGCAACACTGTAAGAGACCGCAGCGAGTCGTTCCAAGTTACCACCACTCCAGGGCCGGACTCCGCGAGTTATGCAGTATATCTTGTATGTTACTTAATATTGAAAATTTCTCTATATAGCTTTTATGATTATTTATTATTTTGATTATGATTCATAGGCAAATATTTATTAAGTCAGCTTCACGCTGTCTCCCGTACCAGCAGAGTGTGCCCACTCTGAGGGTACCTAATGTTAATATACTCCGTTCCTCAGTTTTCGTCGAATTTCAAGGCGTTAGGTATTGAGTGGCGGAATACTTCAACTGGCCATGAACAGTTGAGGCTGTCGAGGCGCAGGAGCACAAGAGTGGGTGTGTTGTGGGTTTGATCCCTAATCCGAGGAATGAATTATTATTTATTAATATTTTAATTTCTTCGCTCTGGCACCAAGGCAAAAGCTCAGCGTTGAGTTCCGCCACTCAACACGCAATGCCTCGAAAAATTCGGCGGAAAATACTCTGCTGTGTGCGGGATACAGCGTGAAGGTGATTAAATTAAATATATTTTTTTTAATTTAATTACCTTATAAAAAATGTAATAAACTTGTCCTTTGTTGTCTTTTGCTGATTTAAACATTAAAAAATGGAATTAATTACATTCATAGTTTGTTAACAAATCTAGTTTCCAAACAAATAATCGTCTGTTTCCAGGATGGGTTGATTTAACAGTACCATTAGTCGATTATTTTGAGCAATTATTGCTTAAAATCATGTTAAAAAATTATATACATATGTATATGATACTAAATTATAATATATTGCAACATTATTAGCTAATTTAGATTAATTATTTTTATAAATTCAGAAAAAATATAATTTGCGTTGAAAAATAAGCAGAGGCTTAGGAGAGGGATACTCATATAAAAGGCAAAGACATCCTAGTGTCAACACACTCTGTTCTTTGACTTTCGCTGGAATTTGGAACATTGCTTATTGAATAGCGGAACATAACGCCGCGCTTATTACTAGTATTATAAAAAAAAATTATCGCTCAGTACAATATTTATAAAAATGAAGTTATAGTGTATTTAGTATTCGTGTTTATATTTATGCATTATTGACATTGAACTTCAGTTCCAGTAGATCCACGCTGGCGTGCGGCCAGTCGAACACAATCAACGGAGCTCAGTGATAGCATCCCCGACTTATATATACTTTTATAGTTAATAACTTTTTTTATTATAGTTATTATATAGTAGAGACGACGTCGATGTAGTGTCATAGCATCTGACTGTCATTATGACTGTTGTTGCTTTCACAATTTCTATTTACAACTTTTTAATAACGCAGCCCGACCCTGTCTAATAGAGGTTAATATTCCCAAGAAGATACCTTTTTTTATGATATACCAATGTTTACAGTTCCGCTCCTGCGGGATGTGGTTACATATTGATTTAACGTTTTTTAAGATAAAAAAAATAAATAAATCAGCTTTACGCTGTATCCCGCACACAGCAAGGTAGGCAGAGGGAACCTAATGTTAAGACACTCCGTTCCCCACGTTCTGCCGAATTCTAGAGGCATTGCGTGTTGAGTGGCAGAACTCAACGCCGCGCTTTGCCTCGACACCAGAGCGAAGAAATGGAAATATAAATTTGAGTAAATATTTCATCTCCTTGAGATCATCACCATCTTTCGAGTGGGGATCGAACCCACAACCAGTCGGTTTTACAGTCACACTTTGTGCCGCTGCGCCACAACTGGCCTTTTTTATGATGTTTCAAATAAATTTATTGACTTTATCTGACAGTTTCCTTTTCTAAGATGCCTTGTCTCTTGTGAGTGAGTGTAGAAATGATAATGTGGTGATGATGATTGCATATTGGTTGGCGGAACCCAACGCTGCATTTTGCATTTTAAAAATTAAACTCATTTAAGTACAACATCTGAAATGGGTGGCTAAGCACACTTAACTATGAGGAAACCGAACGGATCTTAAAAAGAATTATATAGGATTTTTATCACACACATAAACACACATACACACACATACACGCACACACCGAGCACGCAGCACAACACTCACATAGTAAATAGTTTATTGTATAACATTAACTGTTCAAATTATATTTAAAGTCCCAAGACTGTCAGTGGCCTTAGTTTAAGAGAGAGACTAAACAAATATTGGTATGATTTGGGAAATAAAACATATTTTTTTATATTTTATTTTTATTTTACAAGTACTTAACAGTATTTTGAGTAAAGTATCTATTTTTACCATCCGGTGAAATGTACCGTGGCGGGTTGACAGCTCGGGGCTGGCTGCGAGACTTGTCCTTTTAAGGAACACTCGGGTATAGTCGTGAACGGAACATATGGAAAATTAATAAATATTCAGTTTCACGCCTCTTATGGTAGATAGAGATAATCTAATGTTATTTTTTTTTTTATTTTTCCAAATTCGAGATGTTGAGGGGCAGAACTTAGTGCCGCATTAAGCCTTAAAACATGGAAATGAAAAAGATAAGATAAGATAGTTGGATATTTCGTTAACAGTTTTTTTGTATATTATTTAGAATTTGATGTATTTACAAGTAACTAGATAATCAATAACACTCAGAATCACATTTATTATTTATACAAAAGTAAAACTACGAATTGTGTAGTTAAACACAACATTGCAAGACCGCGTCCTATATTTTTATAAAATAGGTACCTAATAAATAAAAAATATTGAATTTAAAATTATACTATATTAAATGAAAAAGAACTAAAAAAACTAATTTTGCTTAAAAATAAATGAATAAGAAAATCTTTTTTATCTTATTTATTGTCATCTGACCAGTACTCCTTCCTCAAAGTAGGCAACGCATCGAGCGTCCGGCTTTCTTCCGCGCCCACATTACGTAACACTGTGGGCTGTATGTATATTAAACATATATTTTTTATATATTATTATTTCATGTTTCTTTAAAATTCACGCTGTATTCCGCATATAGCAGGGTAGGCAGAGGTAACGTAGTGTTAAGACACTGTTCCCCACTATTCGCCGAATTTTAGAATTCAACGCAGGGCGCAGCCTTTGTACTAGGGCGACGAAATATACATTTTAAATATTCAATCCTGCGAGTAGGAGTCGAGCCCACAACCTTTGCAATTACGGTCACACGCTTATGCTGCTGTGTCACGTCGGCCTGTTACTTCTTTCCTTAAATTTCATTTAAAATCACGAAATGTTAGCAACATTTCGTGATTTTTATAAATATTATTTAATTTTAATCCCCTAAATGTATTTATTTGAATCAACAATTGGTCGCATTTGAATCGCAGTAAAATACGTATGAAGGACATAGCAATTAGACTGTCTGACTGTACACGTGACGATTCTGCGTTCGATTCCCAGTCGGTGGAAAGAGTTATTTTCATTTCATCTCTATGGAAGACAAAGCCCGATGTTGAGTTTCACCACTCAACACACCATGTTGAAAATAAGGCGGTGCGTGGGGAACAAGCACGTGGTGTTTAAGCACGAGGTTCTCTTGTGTACCCTTCAATATCCAGGGTAGAGCGTGAAATTTAAAAAAATACACAATATGTATATAACATTACCTCATATTATAAAGAGATCTGTGAAAGTCGCTACCTATACGATAAAATATTCTACAAAACTATGATTTTACAAAGTTCTTACAATATTTCCTAAGACTTGTTTGTTAGATTCGTTAGCACATTAGCATAATATATTGGTTATTAGTACCTAATTCCGTCGCGTTTGGAGAAAGCATTTCGTAACTGATTTTACTTTCTTCCAAAAATGTATAGTAGGTATAAGATTGAATGTTCGGATGTATCAAATTTCTTATTTTTTAGCTTAATTATTAGTTATACTTATGTATATATCTATATATGTAATTGAATACCGCCGCCCACGACCCCGTGCAAGATGAGAGGAGCTACAGGCACAGGTATCTCTTTAAGACTCTTCCGTTCCCCATTTTCTGCCAAATTCTGGAGGCATGCGTGTTGAGTGGCGCAACTCAACGCCATAATGAAGATATTAAATTTTTGCATTTTGTCTAGTGAGAATGGAACCCACAACCTGCCGCATTTAAAGTCGCATGATGTGCTCCTGCGCCGCGGCTGGTCTCGTCATTATCATGAAACGTATCATTTAATTAAATGTTATTAATCTTACGTTGTGTCTCTTCATGCTATATTTTAATAGGTAATTGAAATTAGGAAAACTACGAACGACTAATTTAAAAAATATTTATTTCTCGCCATACATAGATACATATATATGTGCATATACTTGTACCGTTGGGGGAGACTTGTATAGGGTTAAAACATAATGGCTGTTATAAGTAGATTTATCGATATTCATACAGAGACTTATAGTTGAAAATTATACTTAAAATATAATTTCATTCAACGTAAAGTAAAAAATAAAGAACATTTATAGCTTTTGTTATCTCTCATTCAATGGTCTTATATATAATTAGGGTTTTGTAGAAAAAGGTAAAATAGATATAAATGTAAGGAAAGGAAATATTGGTATAAATAGGAACTATAATATATAAATAAACTTAATGTTTCCTTGTTTCCACTTTACCCTTATTTTTCAAGCGTCGCGCCGCGCGTTGTTTCATTACCAGAGCGGGGAAATAAAAATAATGAATGCTCTTGGGTTTGAAACGAATTAACAACCGTCGCGTTTAGTCCTACAAATACTAATGTAATATTTTACAAAAATTAAAGTTAAAATTTATGTTAAAATTACAAGAAATGTTTATAAAGAACACTCATAAAAAAATTTTACTCACGCTTGGCCAAATAAAAGTACACGCACTTTATATTATAGTATAGTCAGATAGCCCCCGGCAAAGAAAGTCACTTTGCCACCTGCTTCTGCCTCGCGATCACTTCTCAAAGGAATTTCTTACGTCACGACTAAGAGCAGGTATCTATATAATATAATACTCTCTTGCGTTACCGAGTGACTGACAGACAACGTATAAACTAAGGTACTGGACTTAGAATTTTTGAAAATTTACATTTAGGTAGGTTAGGTTAGAGTGTACGGAAGAATTAAGGGATTTTTTTACGGGAACGGGAAAAAAACTGAATATTGCATTTTACGACTCAAAGCCTACAAAAAAAGTTGCAAACAAACGAATAATCTTTATTTAGAACTCTTTCGTTACAGAGTGACTAATAGACAATGTACCTACAGCCTACTACTCACAACTCTGTAATCTAACATAAAAGTTTCTTAAGGAATGAAACCAAAAAAGAGTTTTCTAGCTATTTCAACCGGAACAGGAAATAAAATCGTTATTTCCCATTCCTGTTGAAATTTCTTTTAAGTTTTTTTTCGAATTTTACCTATTACAGTCGAAATTGCGGGCTATAGCTTGTACGTACATATTATATGTAATGTGATACGCCTGTTAATTAAATATCGTTACGCTTTAACATGTGTACTGAGATATTTATTAGTATAAAAAGAGAGTGTATTTTTATGGGTATAATTAAAATGTTGTAATAAAAGTTACGATTTTGCGGAAGACTAAAATATGTATTACGTTGGCGGTTAAAGAATATAGAATAGGCTTTTATTTATTAACTAATATGACTGAAAACTAAAAAACTGATATGACATATGTCGTCGTCGTCATCTACGTTGGTGAAGCTGGCTTTGATATTCTTGTATCAGACGAGTTTGAATATTTCAGGTATTTTTTATCTTTTATAGACATGAAAATATTAATTTGTTGTTGCACATCTTGTACTTGCCCTGTAGGTAGTACCCGTCTACTTAGACCAGCGTAAGTGTCAAGTCTGCTCGTTCAATATTTATTTTGGTTGCAATTATAAATAAGATCATTTAATAGCCTCAATGTTCCTTTATTATTCAAATAATTCACATTTGTAGGGTACTTTTAGAAAAGTATGTTCGGAAATCTAGGCCCGATTACAATGAAACAACATGGAAGTGTCCTAATGGGAACATAGTGTCTTAACACTGAGTTTCCTTCAGCGTGGAAAAAAGTTCATTAGTACACTAGATTTGCCTGTACCTTGTGTGTCAGTCGCTCAGTAACGGAAGAGTTTTGTATAAATATAGATAACAAAATAGAAGATTCCCTCCGTCTTCTCATCATCATCTCTAAGTCTATATATGTAAACTAGGTAAAGTATTTCATACAATAAGTATACACATACAATACACACACACAGACATAAGATATTAAGATTCAGAAAGAAGCCACATACGGCCTCCGACGAGCCTACTTCAATAGGCAGTAAAAATAAAAGTGAAATGCCGAATCTCTGTAAAGCGTTGCGCAACTTGGAAGTTAGAAATAGCCCCTTTGTGGTGAGTGTCGGTAATAATGGTATGAAGGAATGCCGTTTTGGACAGTTACTTTGAGTTATGTTTCTACTTCAAGTTTCGGGTTGGTTTGTAATATGTTTGTTTTTAGCTTCACGTTGTATTCTGCATAAAGATAGGTAATTAGGGGGAACCTAGTGTTAAGGTACACTGTAGTTCACTTTTCGCATGACTTTGAGACACTGTATGTTATGTGGTGGAACTCAACGCCGTAGATTGTCAATAGAAAACTATGAAAAATTCCTCCTCCTAGATGGGGATCGAACCAACGAAAATCGCGTTAGTAGTTTCACACTGTCCCATTGTACCACGAGGGCATAAACGTTATTTGAGATACGTATTTCCATAAGGAATAAATGTAAAAGTTTTTTTTTTAACTTCACGTTGGATCCCGCACACAGCAGGGTAGGCAACTCTTACCTACCCGCGTTTACGTCACGACTGGCCTCTATAATATATAGAATAT
>DWMY01002742.1:0-11261 GCA_018249775.1 Heliconius hecalesia formosus
TCAATTTTCTACGCTGATAAATAAAGAATTTGTTCAGTGAAAATTTTATATATTTTCGAATGTTATTTATTATTCTTTTCAGTAAATATGTAGGATAGTCTACTGATAAATTACTTTTCTTTGCTTTTCGTTCGACCAAGATTGGGGAAAATACAACGTTATAAATATACTGCATTTGTACCTGCAATAATCTAAATACAAGTAAAACATATCTTTAAATAATATATTCATGAGAAATAATTTTCAATATAATATTTGCATTAAATACACAATTTTATGTGTGATAATTCTTAATTTTTTACACGAAACCTTAATTATTAGTTTACTTAAGACGCACGAGATATAAATACACTTTTTTATGGAACATATTTTGTTATATAATCTATACCAAACTATGAAACCTCAGGAACTTTTTGTTTGAATTGTTTTTTTTGTCAACTGTTCATTTCCTGCAAAGTTTTATAGCACCTAATTTTTTTTTTAATACATATATTCATGTATTATTCCTATTCCTATCCTTTTGTGAGGTAGGCAAATCTCGCATGTAGAATGGCAGAAACGGAAACCTAGTGTTAAGACACCCATCCCCACTTTCCGGCTAGAAAGATTGGGATCATGTTGGGAGACTAGGAAGATTGGGATTATATTGAAAAACGGAGCCCAACGCCGCGATTTGCTGACTAATTAGAGCGAGAAAATAAAAATAATTACTTTCCTCGAGTGACGATCGAATCCACAATCGTCGCGTAGAATCAGTGCTATAGCGCTGCGCCTTGACGACTTTTGATGTTTAAATGACGATTTACCTTTGTTCTTACATTAACTCCACTTTATATATTATATAAATAATATTTATATAAGATATGCATCATACTCATTTATTATAGTAGGCTGATAACGAAATGGTATCTGTAGACCATTTTCTTGTGAGCCTACTTGTTGTGTTTAAACCATATTACGTTCCACTATTTATAATTAGAAGTAAGAGTATGATAGGGTTTCTGTGTGCTTTACATTATATGACGAAGGTCGTCTATTCGATTCTAGTAGAAGCTTAGTTTTTTTTGTTGCTAACAGGTAAAAGTGTAGTGTAATAACAGCTTGCCAATGATTTGGAATACGACATTCGGCAATTTTGCCGTGCCGTGCAATTTTCAAAAAAAAAATAATTTAAATAAATATTTTGAGGCTAGTCGTGGCGCAGTGGAACAAGCGTGTGATTATTAACGCTACAGGTTGTAGGTTCGATTTCCACTCGATTAAATGAAATATTTCATATTTTAATTAAAAGCGGTAGAGCGCGGCGTGGAGTTCCGCCACTAAACACGCTATGCATCCAGAATTCGGCGGGAAGTGGGGTTTTATTACTACTACTACTCATATGTATTCATATAGGTAGTGTTGATCCTGATATTTTTTTCTTTTTTTAGTGTTATAAAATGGTCGGGGCTTTTATTTCATATATTTTTTTTGTATTTATCGTTATAGCGGCAACAGAATAAAATACATAATATATCAAAGTTTTAACTATCTAACTATTACGGTTTACAAGATACAGCCTCGTGACAGACGTACAGACGGACAGACGGACGGACAGTGGAGTTTATGTAATAGGGAGCCGTTTTACCATTTTAGTAAGGTAAATTTAAGTCAAGATCATCGTATAGTAGTTTAAAAAAATCACAATTTCGAAACAAAGATGTCAATACATATTTTTAAATTTTTTTAAAAATGTGCACTTAGGGAAAGAAAAATACTTATTTAGAAAACGTATTAAAAATTGAACGTAGCGGGATTCGAAACCATGCCTTTTGGAAACCGACCAGGCGCTCTGACCACTAAGCCATACGTTCTACAAGTCTCTAAGTATAAGTTCTCTATGTCAATACATACTTAATAAACACTCTTTACTAATTTGTTGAAAGCCAAATAGCGTTTTTACAAATGGTCTATAATTTTACTAACAACATTATTAGCACAACTACTTAACGAATAGTTTCATTAACAATTAAATGTAATTAGTTTAAATGGCCATTCGTGGCACAGGGTCACAAATGTGGGACTGTAATCGGTTGTGGGTCCGATTCCCACCCGAGGAAATTCGTATTTATTTAAATTTATATTTTCATGTCTTCGCTCTGGCGTCGAGGCAAAGCTTGGCGTTTAATTCCGCCACTCAACGCAATGCCTCCAAAATTCAGCGGAAAATGGGAAAGAGAGTGTCTTAACACTAGGTTCCCTCTGCCTACATTGCTATGCGCGGGATACAGCGTGAAGCTAATTTTAATGGCATTTTGTTTAGCGTTTCATTCTTAATTTTATTTTTTAAGAATAATATTATATGTATAAACTTATTTACTATATTATGATAAAATATGTTCGATTTTCACTTTGGGGCTAGTATTTTTACATAGTAGCACAGTCAAACAAACTCCGACTGTAAACACGACAATTTTCGATTCAATTCCCACTCGGAGTAACGAATGATTATTTATCATTTTTCCGCTCTAGTAACAGTACTAAGGGCGACATTGTGTTCCGCTTATTCAACAACGGAGTGTCTTGACACTAAGTTTCCCGTGCTTAACCTTTCCTAACCTCCACTCTGTATCTCGCATATAGCAATGTAGCGGGATACAACGTGAAGCTGAAAAAAAAGAACTTTTTCTATACAATATAAATATAATTTTTGACACCATCTTCAACATGACTTCGCATTCGCTTAAAATTCATACGCTTCTCTTTGGTTCAGTACTTTTGTAAACATTTAGACTTGATTGTAAACAGACAGACGTGCTGTTAACGTAATTTTAGAGTTCATTTTTGGAATGTTTACTAATATATACTACTTCTACATACTCTAAAGGCCAGAGAGTCGTGGCACAAACTTGTTACTGAAAACGCGACAGGTTGTGGTTCCGATTCCCACTCGAAATATATTTGTTTTCTTTTCCCCGCTCTGGTAAGCGCGGTGTTAAGTTCCACCTTCAACACGCAAAGTGGAGGACGTCTCCCGTATCCTAATAGGGACGGAGAATTTCAACACTAGGTTCCCAGTTACCCTCTGCCTACCCTGCTGTGTGCTGTATACAATATAAAGTTAAAAAAAATACTCTATATATAATACTGGCTTTTAAACAGTAGGCATAGTAGATGATTTGTGATGAATGGGACAAAGTGCGATGGTTGCATATTTTAATTTCAAAGCATTATATATACTGTTTGGTTACGATAAATGTTATATATATAGTTCAGAGTGGACTGGATATTTAAGCTTCTACATACTCTATTTATTCTTTCCTTTTACAATTAATTATGTAATGAGCAAGTGTCTTGATTTATCTTATTATGTACATTTTCAAGGCAGAAATCAATCTAATTCACAGTTTTTAACATTTGATCTATACAAACAGATAAAAATCTGACCAAGTTCGAGTTGGATTCGAGAGTTCCGTACTATTATTTATAAAAAACTGGGCAAACGCGAGTCGGGCTCGCCCACCGAGGATTCCGCACAAAAATTGGAGGTTTCGAGGTTTGCTTGCTTATATCATACATTGAAAGCTAAAGTTTTAGCCAATTCTATAAAACAACTTATTTGTATTCACATTGTCACATGCAACTCTTTATATTTACATAATTTTTTTTACTTGTGAACCGATTGAAATAAAACAAACACTAAATACTTAGAGAAGCTTGACAAAATACAATAGTGTAAACTGCAATTAAATCGGTGAAATCATTTCTGAGATAAGTGTGAAACACACAGACAAACAGACAAAAAAAAATGTGTTGTATTATATAGAACCGTCTATTACCTTATTAAATGCCACCTATAATTTTTTTTTGCATAGGTATATCTTTCATGTAAAGACACTAATTCGTTACGATTTTGTTTTAAGTACGTACAGATTTTTATTTAGTACCTCTGACTATAGTTTAAGCTCGAATTGAGCTAAAATTCGGATAGAGAAAGTGGAGAATTGAGTCACTTGACAAAGAATCTCTGTCTATACTGCTATGCAGAAAAACCAAGCTGAAAGACATACTCGTATGGATTCGTCTTAACAAACTTCGTCTCAACGTCTGTTATAACGTCTTGAAATAAGTAAGCGTATATGAAGGAAACTTCAAAGGAAATTAACTATATGGTATATCTGCTTCCTTTGAATAAGACGGCTATTCATGCTTGATCAAGTTTCAAAGGCCACTTTCGCATAATATTAATATACCTAGATGTAAATAATCAACGGAAGATTTTATTTTTATTTTCCTTCTTTTTATTTATATATAGAATTTGTTTTGTAAAGGTTATATGTAAAATTTATATAGTTTGTAGATTTTTAACGCAATGTATCCTAATTACGGCGGAAAATGGGCAATGGAGTGTCTTACCACGAGGTTCCCAATGCCTTGCCAACCCCGCTTGTTGGGACACAGCGTGATGCTGAAGCTTTCTAGTATTTTTTTCATTGTATAAAAATCAAGGAATTTTGAATTTGAATTTGAATTTGATACCCATATTAAGTAGTCAGAGCTGAAATCAATCCAAATTTCAGTTCAATTGGACAGTGGGTCTGGGTCTGGGAAACAATTGGATTCTGGGTAGAAATTTCACATACATTACGGCAAATGAGATAAAAGTGTAAAAAAAGCTATGTAATAAAAAAGTTTTACTATATTCTATCTAAAATGACAATTTTACACCGAATCTAAGATAAATGGTAGACGAAGTGGCGTGTGGCTTCGTATACTTACATATATAATATATACAAAATACAACTCGAGGGAGAGTAATTAAAGAGATTTTGTTATATGATAAATGATAAGAATAGTTCTAAGTATGGTTATAAATTTGTTTTATGCAAATTTAGCATGACGTTCAAATATTTTCAACAGAAAACTGCTGCTGCTTAAGATCATGTTTTTATATTTTTTTTAATGATTTGTATTTATAATATATGGAATTCGGACGTTAAGTTGGGTGCAGGATCTTGACAAAAAGTTATCTCTGATTTTATCCTATTAAGAGGGAAACCGCGTGAGCCTGTGTTTTTAAATTTCACATTGTACATCGCACATAGCAGGTTAGGCAGAGGGGACCTGGTAACCTAGCACTTTCAGCAGAATTCTCGAAGCGTTGCGGGCGGAACACAATGCCGCACTTTGTCTCGTAACTAGTTACAGAGCCAGAAAGTGACAATATTTAATACTTCATTTCTCCGGGTGAGAATCGAACCCACAACCATCGCGTCTACAGTCGCACGCTTGTGCGTCGCGATGACGACGCGCCAATGCTGATGATGATGACATCATATAAAGCGGCTTTTTTAGTTAATTCCAGGGAAGAAGCAAAATAACTATAGGAAATTAATATTTAGAGTGACGTAAAATTCTGCAATTTTTTACGTGGAATTTTCTTATCGAAATAATTTAACGCTATCTAGTCTCTATGTGGAATTAAGATTTAATTTGACGTAAAGCTCTATAATAGCCTTTATATGTTTTCCTTTTAGTGAAGAACATAAAAAAAAAGTAAAAAATAGAATAGAATATTCTTTATTGCACATAGAATATAGAAATAACACAAAGTAATAAAAATATTATATGTTTATGAGATGTATACAAAGGCGGTCTTTTGATTCAACCAATCTCTTACATTAACCTTTAGTAAATAAAGGATTTATGAGGAAAAAACACACATAAATTGGCCAGTTGTGGCGCAGGGGCACAAAGTGTGACTGTAAAACCTTCTGGTTGTGGGTTCGATCCCCACTCGAGGAGATGAAATATTTATTTAAATTTATTTTCATTTTCTTCGCTCTGGTGTCGAGGTAAAGCGCGGCGTTAAGTTTTACCACTCAACACGCAATGCCTCCAGAATTGGGGTGGGGAAAAAAGAAAGTAGGGAACGGAGTGTCTTAACACTGGGTTCCCTCTGCCTACCCTGCTGTGTGCAGGATACAGCGTGAAGCTGATATATATATATATATATATATATATATATATATATATATATATATATATATATATATATATATATATATATATATATATATATATATATATATATATATATATATATATATATATATATATATATATGTTAATGACTAAGGCCGTCGTGGCGTAGCAGCACAGCGTCTGTTTGTAAGAAACGACGTTTGTAGTTTCAATTCTTTCTACTATTCCAGGTAGTGAGAACCTATTGTCAAAAGATCCCGTTCTCTGCTTTCCGTACGAATTCAAGACACTATGTTTTAAATGGCAGAAATAATCCCCGCATAATATCTATTAGGGCGAGAAAATGAAAATGATCCATTCTTCCGAGTGAGGATTAGGAGGAAATCCAGTGCCAGTTTTTCGAATCTTTCTCGGTCCGACCTCAGTCTGTTAGAAATATTCTTATATCAGAAACAATGAGAGCATTCATATTGTTGTTCCGGTCAAATTTCTGACCAAACATGCCTTAAAAATATTGTTCATACAAGAATATAAGATCGGATCAAGAACCAACCGTGACCGGCACTATTGTCTGAATCCCCCCTTAACCCCATATCGCGTTTGCTGTCAGATACTGCACCACGATGACCTCAACAATGCATATGTTTATACGACTATAAATAAACAAACATAAAAATATATTTATGCATTTAGTATAAATAAGTACAAGATTTCAAGACTCTAGGTCAACAGGAACAGGGATATGTCATGTTTCGACCATGGTCACTATAACCGAATGCCAGGCATTTTTTTTATTATATTGTTTTTTTTTATTGCGTCTTTATGTATTATTAATATTTTTAACCGATTTCAAAAAAAGGAATTTATCAATTGAGTAGTAGGTACTCGTGTATCATTATCCGATTTGGCTTCTAAGAACATGTGCTAAATTTGCTAAGTATATGTTGGGTACATTCTAATATTGGAAACTTTAGGCTAGGCTTTTTAATGCCACTTTTATTCAATAATTATGAACAATAGTTGAAGTTTCAAATTTCGTTAAACGGAACATTTTGTATCAAGCCTCCTGCAAAATCATAAAGTTAAATTAATAAATTAAAAATTAACACTATTATCAAAAACCTGTTATTTTTAACCGACTTCTGTAAGAATAGAAGGTTATCAATTCGACTTTTCTTATTATTTTTGCTTAACTAAATCAAAGTACGTTTTACTTTATGTTAAGTAAATTAAATTTTTACTTATTAATTTAATGTTTGAAGTCGGCTTTTTTTGATTAGAAATTATTTTTTGTTAAAAATTGTTATTATTATTTTATTAGGCCGAGCTATTGATATATAAAGGTCACTCATAGAAATTTACTAAGTAATTAGTAACTACGATAAATATGACATACTGTACGCCGGTAGTAATCAGAGTTAGATTAAATCGTAGGTATCAACGGATATGATAAGATATATAATAGAGGTAGTGATTGATTATATGTACGTATGAGTATATATGTATATATATATATATATATATATATATATATGTCGTGGATTTATGGTAGCATTGTGAATTTCATGAAAATATCATGATTTTCGTGGTTCCGTAACTCGAGAGGAAAAAACGGAACCTTCATAGAATTAATTTGTTGTCCGTCTGTCGAGATCATTTATTTCGAGATCTCGTGGAGTGGGGAATATTAAGGTCTACGATTTTGACCGCTTTTTTAGCTTCACGCTGTATTCCACTCATAGCAGAGAAGGCGGATGGAATGTGGAAACCTAGTGTTAAGACACTCCGTTCCCTTTAACATACTTTAATTCCCCACTTTCCCCTGAATTCTGGAGACATTGCGTATTGAGTGGCAGCTGAGTTGTCAATATCGTGAAATTATTATTATTTACAATATGATGAAGTAAACGCGCTTCTATTTCGTGAATTTCTGATCTTATTTGAAGAATTCTTAAAATAACGTATTATTTACCGATGTAGGTGCTTAAATTGCTTTTATAAATTACAACATGAATGCCTTTACAAATAATTCGATTATTCAAAGTTAAAATCGTAGTTATATCAGAATACTTAATGATTTCCTGACATAGTTAACTATCACCATATGACTACGACATATATGTGCAGTAGAGTAAGTGACGGTAGGATGACTGACATTATTTGTAGTGTCAGCAAATAAATGTTAAAAATGTTAAAAGAAAAGTGAGAACCCCAAAACAAGCATTATTTTGTGCTATACTACCTAATTAAATTTTATTTATAATTTTTAACTACCTACTTATATATATATATATATTTTTTAATGTATTGATTAGCACCCTAGTTTCGAGCACTATGTATAATAAATGATAATTTAAAAAAAAGCCAAACCAAGCAGTTTAGTGAATATTTTTTAACAAAAAACTGACTTCTTCAATTTCAACTGGTTCCCATAATCTAATTTTTATCAAATTTCCCTTGAAGAAGAGCAAGAAGCTGCATGGTAGATTCTATAGAGCCCTATTGGGCCCGGACGTGGATACTGCTTCCTCCTTATCTTGGTTACAATTCGGTGATCTTTTCGGGGATACTGAAGGTTTTGTATGTGCAATTATGTTTGAAGTTATCAAGACACGGAACTACCAGAGGCATATTATGATAGATGGCACCATCGACATCTGTCGGACATGTCATCAACCTGAGGAGTCCCTCAGGCATATTGTCTCTGGTTGTTCTCATCTTGCTAACGGTATGTATTTGAGACACAATTAAGTAACGAAGATAATACACCACCAACTTGCTCTTCAATATGGTTACTATAGTTAAAATCCTACGTGTGTTCTTGAAAATAGCTGTGCTTTGATCTACTAGGATCGATCTATTATTACTAATAGGTATCTTCTCCCTTCTTCTATTACGATATTAAATGCCACCATTAACATATTTTCTTATACATCTTCCTGTACAGTGGTACAGGCACTTATCGGTTTGCCATACTACAATTTCCAGGCATTTATTCACAATACAATTTCCAGGCTTGAAATGCTTGAATTACATTTGTACTCCTCTTATTGATATCACATTAGGTCCGTAAACCACGCAAATTTTGTTGCGACGTTCGTCGCATTTTTACCTTTGTTGTAATAAAACTTTAAAATGTACCGAATTTCTTCGTAAACATACGTTTATTTTGGTTGTTTGTAAACAATTGAAAATTGGCGGGAACTAGTTTTTTTTTTATTTATTGCATCTTCAGAATGACACGTTTAATGGTAGTAAAACCAGCCAGTTATATTCAGTATTCAGTACAACCAAAAAGGTTTGATTACTAATAATACATTCAAAATACGAAAATACATTTGCCCCGACCTTATATGCATTCATATGATAACTAGCTCTGTGGCAAATAATGATGTTATTTAAATGCTTCTAGAAATAAACTTTCTAAAGACCTAACGAGTGCGTTACATACAGAGGTCGATCGTCTTGTACAGGGTATTTGTACTTGTTATAAAAATACACGTTGAAATATTTTTCTTAACAGAAAATTGTTACGTACATTATCTTATATTGATTTATCAGAAGAAACAATTCTTAATATTTTTTTTGACAGTTTCATTTAAAATGTCTAAATTTGCGAAAATTTACACATTTTAAGTTCCAGCTTCTATAAAAAATATTGGTTCTACTACCCTATTTAACAACTCTTAGAAAACTTAACTGGACCACTAAGACATTACTTTTAAGACATTACTTTTAAGACATTACTTTTTTTTCCAGCTTTACTTATTATCTTGCATTTAGATGGACAGGCAGAGGAAACTTACCGAATTTATATTTCGCTCTCAAGTCTAAAATCGGTATTGAGGTGCCGTTTTTAATTATGTATCTATCAATGAAAACGGCGTCTCGAGATTGATCTCTGACTTGAGAGCGATATAAAAATTATCCTTTATTATCTGTTCCCCAAGCATCGCCTAGTTTTCGAGATATATCGTGTGGTAGCAAAACTGCCATTTTCACTTCCATTTTTTCCCTATTGTAAAGATTTTGCGTATTGAGTTGAGTGTATTTCTCTAAGATTGATTTTGAACTCAGAACCATCACTCTCTGTCAGACTCTGTCAAACTGAGTCATGATGGCATCAAAAATGCATTTTGTTCTATTGTATTATTTTTATTCAAATCAGCTTCACGCACAACAAGGTAGGCAGAGGGAACCTCGTGTTAAGGCACTCCGCTCCCCACTACCTACCGAATTCTAGACGCCTTGCGTGTAGAATGGTGAAACAAAACACGGCGCTTAGCCGCCACCCCGAAAGAAAATGAAGAAGAGAGAAACATAAGAAATTATAATACTAACTTTTACCTTATTTTATTTTGATATCTCATTTTTCATATTTTAATTTATATTAGGCAAGGCTTTTAATATTTTAAATGCATTACCATTTATGGGTTCGATCTCCATTTGAGCAAATGAAATAATTATTTAAAATTTATATTTCCATTGCTTCGCTGTGGTGTCGAGGCAAAGCGCGGCGTTGAGTTCCGCCGTTCCGTTCTCCATTTTGCGTGTTACATCGCGGAACTCGACGTCGCGCTTTGAATAATTAATAGTACTGTATTTGTGTAGGTAATGTAAAAATAAGTATTTCATTCTCCCATATGGGAATCGAACCCAGAATCTTCGCGTTTATAGTCACTTCTTCCTCTGCGCCATGACCGCCTCAAATTTATTTTTATAACTTTTTAAACAAATGAAATGTGATTTAATTATTTATCTTTATTTAAAGTTTATTATATAATTGTGCCATATGAAATTATATCATTTCTGACTTTTATAAGAGAGATTACCTACTGTTTTAAAATACGACTCACTTTTCCAATGAATTTATCACAATTTGAAGATTTTAATGCGGTTTTCTTTAATATACAAAATGATTCGTTAAGAATGTTTACACCTACCTATATAAAGTTATATAAAGATTGTATATTTTACTGCATATGTGATAGTAAACGCTACAGGTTGTGGTCAATTCCCACTCGAAGAAATGAAATACTTATATTTTCATGTCTTTGATCTGGTGACAAAGCAAAGCGAGGCGTTGTGTTTTACCACTTTACACACGATGCCTCCAGGATTCGGCGGAAAATGAGAAACAGAGTGTCTTATCATTAGGCTTCCTTTGCCCACCCTGCTATGTGCGGGATACAGTGTGAAGCATATTTTATAAGAGTAGAAAAGTATATTTTTTTATTAGAAATAACTATAAATGCGTTGCCAATAAATTATTATATACACAGACGCACGTCAGTTAA
>DWMY01002743.1:0-11254 GCA_018249775.1 Heliconius hecalesia formosus
CGTTAAAAATAAAGACTGATATGTTGTTAAGAATACATATGAGTAATAAGACAACTTTACGTTGAATTTGATTTTTGTACATTTTTTACAACTCAAATTTATTTTTGTTTTCCATTAGCCTTAAAATCAAATACTTTTTGTATCATGCTGTATTCCGCATATAGCAGGTAGACGTTAGGAACCAGGATACCTAGTTTAAACCTTTGTTAACTTTTGTTGGCCACTTTCCGCCGATTCTGGAGATGTTTCTGGTGTGTTTTGGTGTCGCATGTGGAATGGCGGATTAGCGGGGAACTCAACGTCGCGCTTATTATATTTTTTATATATTGTGTATATTATATATTACGTATTTTTAACGCATACATACGTTTTTGGATATCGTAATTATGCAAGTATCAGGTGCAGTTCTACGTTTTTACAATATAAAAAATTGGGAACATTTTTAGCTAGTTAGGTCACTATTATTATAATGGTGGTAACTATTAGAATAAAAGTGACCAAATAAAACAGTGAGTAATCAAATCTCTAATTACTATTTTCCAAATATTCAATCAAAAGTATCTCACATCATTACACAAGTGTACTCGTATTTTATAATTAAAACTGATCTCTTAGTGCGGGATACAGCGTGAAGCTGATTCTTTCTAAAGCTGATCTACCAGTATATAATTTTCTTGCACTATTACAATGTGCACTTACTCCACTATGTTTATATGAAACTACAATAGCCGAACCAAAGCAACATTCTCCATCATTTAAAAACGATATTCACTAGTTACGAAAAGATAGTCTAAAAAATATTCAATTTTCCTAATGGATACCTCCAACACCTTACGCATAAATAAATAATTCAAACACAGTAATAATAACATGGCTGACCCATAACTTGTGGCTGTCAATTGAAATGAAAAGCCGAATTATTGATTACCACCCCGAAGGTTAACGACCGTTGATTGCCTTCATTGAAGCCAGCATTACCTATAGACAAATTTGTCTGTCTGTCCCCTCGTACAATAACGAAACAGTGGTCTGTAGATATGAAATACGTAAACAGTTAACCCTAGTGGAACTAACGCGTTTTGAGAGCGTTCAATTCGTTATATCGTTGATGTTGCTAATAAATGTATGTTTTAGTACTTTTAATTCGTATTAGGTTGAGTTCTTCCGTATTTTTTTTATGTATTTTACACCTGTTAGGCGAGAATATAGTGATATGGCATTCTATTTAATATTTTGGTTACTGTGTGGTCAATACTGGCTGCCACAGTTTGTCTTGCTATGTTGTATTAATATAAAACTAATACAAATATTATTAATGTATTGATAACGCTATCATAATAAAGTTAGACAAGCTTTGACACTATAGTATACTATAACAGGAAATTGCTTTTATTTTTTTGTCTGCAAATATTTTTATAATTTTAATTTTGGAAGGAACAAATGCCTGTATTGTATTTTGATATATTTCGGCTTTACGACCTTGTCCTAACATAATAATGATTATGATTCCATATATCCAACTAACTATGTTATATTAACAATAAAATAAATATACTGTACGAAATCAAATTTCACGGGACCAGAGTCAGAATAAAATTGAAATAGAATGAAATATCCTTAAGGGCGGTCGAATGCTCCAATCACGTGTATTTTGGGAAGGCCCTAAGCTCTTTGTACCGGAAATTGCATTCTACACCATTCCTCTTGAAATAGTCCCGACTGAAAACGGCCACTAAAAGTAGAGCCTTTGTTGAATATTTTTAAAATGTCGTTTGTTCGTGTAAAAATTTTATTATTATTGATGTTTGAGGAGTGTGTGGGGAACGGAATATTTTAACACACGTTTCCTTCTACTTATCCTGATATATATGCGGGATAGAGCGTGAATTAAAAAAAATATATATTTTACATACAAATTTCTTCTTTTTTGTCGTAAAATTGCTGAACTTATAAACAAAAAATTTTAAGTTATGCTATTTATATATTATGTAGAGTTTCAGCCAAGTTCGCTCAAAATAGTTTTAATTTGTTTTCTTAAAAAATATTCTTCAAAATTGTTTTCTTGTTCTTATACTATAAGATTATCTACTTATATTGAAATCCTCATACGTTTTACAATAAACCTAGAAAATGTGTTTCAAAACAAAACAACACATTCATATCTACGTACATACATATATTCATATATTCATTTGATATCGGCAATCTGAAAACAAGGTATAGTTAGCGAAATTTCCATAAAAAGCTATTTTAGCATGAAAAATTTTTTTTTTCTAAAACTTCATAATTCAAAAATTAAATAGGAAAAAAAATTGTAAGCCTCGTAGTTTTCGCGTTTTCCTCTTAAAGGACCTCCCGTCAAGTATGTTTTGGTTGGCAAATAAGCAAATCAGAGGCGGATTGTGAGTGCCCCAGTTAATTCTAAAAAGTTTATTTTGTACGAAGCTGGGTAACTCGGTAAATTAAACCGTGTGCACCTTTTCAGATTGCCTTATATGGTTATAATGTTAGTTATTTTCAAGTATTTTTGTGATTTTACCTACATTATGGTGATGAAAATATATATATTTTATAGATATATAAGATTAATCTGGTTTATATGGTAGTTATGGTGAGAAATAAAATATGTATATATGATAATAGTAAATGTCAGTTTGTTGTTTTCTGTATTCTTCTAAACTTCTTCTTCTAGTCTTTCCTGACTTGAGGCTAGTCCGAGCGCAAGGACACAAGCGTGTGACTGTAAGCGCGTCGTTAAGTTCCGCCACTCAAGAGGCAGTCCAGTCCAGTTCCAGTTCATTGGAAAAGCGAGAGCACCCTCTAATTACCTGAAAATAATCTAAACGTGTGAACCTGAAAAAAAACTTCACTATTAATGTTAAGTGAGGAGTTTATGAAAACGTAAATCTTTGGAACTATCGGATATTTAGAATGTTTTTAAACATTTTTAAAGTGTTATTTCACACTTAGGAAAGAAAAATACTTATTTAGAAAACGTATAAAAACGCAGCGGGACTCGAACCCGCGCCTCCTGGTCGGTTTCCAAAGTATTTAGAATGTGCTATACGCAACAATATCCACTTGACCGTAGGAATCTCGTAGTGATAATAACTAGTAACTCATAAAATAATAGCGCTGTCCACTGCTCCAGTCAAAATATTTCTGGCTTCCCATAATGGTCGTTAACATATATTAAAACTAGTTTAAAAGAATTTTACTGTCAAAATTATATTTTTTAGTTATAAAGCCTGAAAGTTTAAGATTTAACCGAAACGATATTTCTGTTTTAAGAAAAATAAAATAATCAAATCAGCTTTACGCTGTATCCCGTACACAGCAGGGTAGGCAGAGGGAACCTAGTGTTAAGACACTCCGTTCCCCACTTTCTGTCAAATTCTGGTGGCATTGCGTGTTGAGTGGCAGAACGCAGCGAAGAAATGGAAAAATAAATTTAAGTAAATATTTCATCTCCTCGAGTGGGGATCGCACCCATAACCAGCCACACTTTGTGCCGCTGCGCCACGACGACTTCGAAGAAAATAAAAGAAGATTAATAAAAACTTTATATAGTATTTTTTTTTTCAGATAGTATTTTTTTTTTGTTTGCAGAGTAGGAAAGGGAAGTCTATAGTGTTAAGACACACCGCTTCCCACTTTCCGCAGAATTCTGGTGTCATTGCGTGTTGAGTGGTGGAACTCAACGTTGCTCATATAATAATTGTGTGTAAAAATGATATTTTTGCATTGCATTTTATTATCACTCTTACCTAAGCAAAAGATATTACACTAAAAATAATAGATAGAAACCTGGCAAACTAGTGTTAAGATAATTTGTTCCCATTGAGACACTTCCCTTCTTCTTTCATTTCCTCGAAGGGAAATCAAACCCACAACTTGCTTGTGCCTATGCTCCACTAACGGCCTCTAAAGCCAAAATAATCTAAATATATAACTTATAAAGCTGAAATATAATAAATATTCACAGCTACATATATCAGTAATTCACAAATCAACCATTCAACTCATCAAAAGCAATCATTTACCCAATTTTCAACCAAAACTCCACTAGCTCACTCTTTATGAACTTTGAAAATATCACAAAAATACAATTTTCTGTATTGCAAGATCAACCGCTTTATATCAACGGATTTGGTTTGACAGCGACGTCTCAAAACGAAATAAAAGTAACTCCGAATAGAAGTAGCGAAAGATGTGATTTTTGATTTTATTACATGAAATAGTGAGTGGCTTTGCGGATTGGTATTGTGTTTTAAACAGGAAGGGGATTACTGTTCCTTTGTCTTGAAAGAATAATATTTATTGCTTCGCGGAATAGCTTTATTGGATTTACATAAGTCTCGCTAATACTTACTTACTTGAAAGCTACAATATATTCTATTTTAATATTGCTAGCTCTAACTGGCTCTACTGGTGGTATTACATTCTGCATTTTATTTTACAGATAAATACTGAAATGGTACTATTTATATCGTTTTATCCTTAAAATAATTGGAAAGCAGCTTGTAAAGATTTCTTATCGACGATCTAATGTAAAAATTAACTTACAAACACAATGATGTAAAAGCATCAGCATCATCATAAAAGGATCAACTAAAAATATACAACAAATAATAAATATAGAACACTCATTTAATTTGTTTAATTATTTATTTTAAGTGTATAACGGCAAAATACCATTTGTCTATAGGTCTATTATACAGGATCGAAGTCTTAGCACCATTTTTAATGAAACCATAGTTTACTACTACTCCATAAAAGCCTAATAGAATTAAACAAAAATGTTTTTTTTTCCCAAAAATGAAAAAGTGATTTTTCCAAACAAAATAAATCATAAAATTGTGGTTTTAAAATAAAACGCCATTTGTCAAGAACGACGCACGCACACATAAACCTATCAAAGGGAAACCGCCGCATACGCCTCATTCCGAAATCGAGTCGTAGGTATTGGCGGTAAAGTTGCTTAACCTTTAATAGTATTTTTGTAGTAGTATGCGTTTACATTATTCGCATCTTTGCGTCAAACGAAATACAGGTCTGGATAAACATGTGAAATGAAAAAAAAATCCTACGTCTAAACTGTTGAGTTATCTTGATTAATTTCTTTGGGTATGGGTTTGGAATATTTTTCTTTATATACTGTTTCCGTAAAAGGAGCGCTGCCTCTTCCACCCTGTATTGTATGTAACAAAAAATATTTTCGTTGCAGGATTTTTTTTTATTTTTATTATATAGAAAATGGACCCCTAAATAGAACATCCAGAATATTTAAAAAAAAATATTCGATGTTCTATTCCATCCACTTTCCCGCAAAAACTAATTAAGAGATTAAGATTAAACTTTACCATAATATAACTATATATCAGAATGATACATATGCTACGTTTTATGTTAAGATTGTGTTTAATTTTTCTATTATATAACAATAAGTTTACGCTCGTTTGCCTTGTCTTTTTCCATGAAAAAAGCGGAGACCGCTCGTAGGTAACTAATTTTGATTATAACTATGGACCTTTTAGATAATGTAAGGTGTGCAGCTCTTTCTATAAGAAATTACCAAAAATAAAAAAAAAATCAGCTTCACGCTCTATCCCGCACACAGCAGGGTAGGCATAGAGAACCTTGTGTTAAGACACTCCGTTCCCCACTTTCTGCCGATTGCCAAGTGGCAGAACTCAACGCCGTTTTTACCAAAAATTACCAAAAATTAATTGACAATAAATAAAAAATAATGAGGCCAGTCGTGGCGTACGGGCACAAAGTTTGACTGTAAAACCGACTGGTTGTGGGTTCGATCCCCACTCGAGGAAATGAAATATTTACTTAAATTTATATTTCCATTTCTTCGCTCTGGTGTCGAGGCAAAGCGCGGCGTCGAGCTCTGCCACTCAACACGCAATGCTTCCAAAATTCGGCAGAAAGTGGGGAACGGAGTGTCTTAAAATTTGGATTCCCTCTGCCTACCGATTTATTGATTTGATTAAATTGACAATAAATAACAAAGCGACATTATTCCTAAAAAAAAAGTAAAGTAAAAATAAAAACATCGTATTTAATCAAGTATACGTGGATCTAATCTATGTGCAGAAACTGAGTTATCACATGAAATTTGGAATATGACAAAATACAATACATTATTAAGCCAACCAACTGAGTTGATTCTGTGAAACGTAATAAGCAGGAAACAGCAAATTATGACCCAAAATGACCATTCCGTTTCAACAATAATAATAATCAGGAATTTGTTATTCATGATGCAGAATATATTCGAAGAGTAAATCCATCGTAACGGCAAACAATGGCGAGGTACAAATGTGATGGCTGTAGGTGTATTGTCAGCTTAATTTTACTACTATCAATATGGATAGATGTATAGATTTCTAATAGGCTTAAGTGATGAGCGTATGAAAATATGTTTCTTTTTTTTTTCTTTCAAGCTTTATTCTTAGCTTTATATTATATTAGATAGTATGGAGTTTGGTTCTCTGCTTAACCGTGTACAGTTCAATGATCGGCAATGATAGATTATAAAAATATTTATTGAAAATATTCTATTTTCTATATCTTTTTTTTTCTTTTTTAATTTTAAAGCTAATGACCAATATCTAAATATTTTTTTTAAAATCTTTTTATCACATAAGCAATAAAATTTTCTGAAGTTCCTTTAAAAATTTAAAGGTTTTCTCTTTTTAAAGATTCTGGCTTAAACAGCCATTCTTCTATTTTGAAAAAAAAATATGTATGGAAATATGCACATTTTTTAACGGTTTAATTTTTTAGCTGTACGCTCAATAATTGAAATTATTACACTAGAAAATTTAAAAAAAAAAACCAAATAAAATAGACGTAATTTTATATAACCAGAAAAAAATGAGACAGAATTTATAGAACCATTTCATCATCCTAATATTTTAGTTCCTGTAAACGCACGCTCTTGTCAGTCAAACCGATCGTGCAGGTTGCAACCTATAACAGTTTAAACAAACTAAACTGCCTCGCCATACAATTACAAGCCTTATTACAAGGAGTTAAGGACCTCCATTAAAGATACAATTCTAGTCAAATGTTACGCTCATGTGGCATTGCAAGCAAACGTTTTGCTACTGTTTCACTGCTTTTATAGGGGCCAATGTTCCTGAACTTAGTTTACAGCTACATAATTCAGAAGTCACTGTCGCTAACAAGGAACATGTGTGTTTATTTATTTATAGAATATATGCATTTATGCATTTGACTATTATAATAGAAAACTGAGTTCAATTTAGATTTCTTTAAGCACTTCTGTTTGTGGTGTAGGTAATTTAAATCTAGTGATATCACACTATAGTGTTTTCTATAGAAAAGGCAAACGAGCGTACGGGGCACCTGATGGTCGATCACCGCCCACGACTCCTTGCACCAGAGGAGTTACAGGTGCAGGTCTTTAAGATGGAAGGTATCCAAGTCGTATCCACCTGGAAGCATTAACGCAGTAGTACTAGTATTCATTTTCGTTTATCTGGTATATAAATTACGGTGTTAAATTTTAACCTTTAACATGCAACATCTAGTTACTGAGACGGTAAGTGGTGAACGAAATGTCTCAACACTACTTCCGCTCTGCCTACTCTATTATACTGTCAATCTAAACTAACTTAAAATTATTAACTACAAAGAAATTTAATACTAACATTCATAAAATTCAATTTCCCAACAAACTTCACGGCATTACCGCTGAAAGTTCCGAACTCAGGTGACGTTGTTCCCACTACGTACAAACTATAGCCACTCACACGATCTATTCAACACTTGCTGAACACTCCACGTGCACTGTGATGCATGCGATAATTGGAGATGGCAAATTCTACCCTGAGAGGGGTAAAAAAGGGAACTCTTTATTCATCATTTCATATGTATACTTGTATATGTGTAGGTAGAATAGTTAAAAAAACTTTAAGTTTAATAGAAAAGAGCATAATAAAAGAAATATATATCTGTTACAATTGTATCATTAACGTTATCTGAATTTCAATTAACTTGATTATATGATGAAATATTTATAATAAATAGTAAATTAATTGAAATATGAATTAAAATATATAATTTTGAAATATTATTTGTTACTATAATATTTTTTTATTATCTCCCCTATCTTGCAGTCAACAGAGTAACTGCGTAGAAACAATGGAATGGAAATGAAAATAATTAATTCCCCCGATAGAGAATGGAACCGACGACGTCACATAGCAGTCAGACACTATGCTGCTACGCCACAACGGCCTCGACAAAACTTTTGGAAATTATAAAATGAATGTTGAAAGCATGGCAGTCAGCCAATACCGTTTGAATGTTCAGCCAATGTTACTAATCTGATGCGATCCAAAATCTATAATATTCTTATTATTTATTATATTTCTATAACAGCGTTTTTCCTTGCCATAAGCTATTTGAATCATGCTCAAATAATCAAACAAGAATAATGAAGGTGACTAGAGAAAAATTACATTATGGCAATTGAAAAATATAATAGTTTAAAAACTAAAAACACGTTTTTCAACATCTATCATTAATAAGATGAATGTTATGACCACACACTCAATATGGTTACTGGCAGGGAGTCCAAGGTTCCACGAGGTATTTTCTAATAGTAATAGTAACTCGATAGTATCGTCAAATTGTACTCTTATCTTCATCTTCTATTCGTCCTCTAATCTACCTGAAATGCCAAATGCCAAGTTCCATATTAATACAGTAATGTTACACGCATATTATTCAGATTCAGCTCAACCTAAAAAAGCGTGTTATCAGTTTCACGACTTTTACCCCATAGTAAAAAGCTTCATTCTGTTATCTATCTATTCGAAAAATAAACTTAAATAATCTTTGTTTTGTAGTTATTGTAAAACAATACATTTTAGTACAATTTTTTGATTAAAATCAAACCTACTACCTATATATTAATTTTAATGTTTTTATTTATATTATAATTTTATAATACAAGACTAAATCTAATATAGCCCGCCTTCGTAGATCCTTCAATTGTCACCGGGCAAGTTTCGAGCGCATTATTTAATGAAGTTAGTTTATTAGTTGTACCATAGTTGATGCGAATTTAGCGTGCCGCGGCTTGTGCCGAACACTTGTTATTTATCAAATATTATAGATACTAGCGATCCAAACGCGACTTCGCTCGCTTAGCCTTATTGTTCTTATATAACCCAATATTAGAAAATCTTTACAAAAATTGTAGCCTATAACATATGTACGCCAAATTAGTAAATTCTGTTTAGTTTAAGTTTAAGCACACGATAAGCTTTCAACGATTTAAATATTATCTCGTCTGCACGTTGTTGAATAGATTTCTGAACGACTTTTCATTTTTTATTTTTCCAATATCTTAGTATTATTAACACGTACTCATAAATGACATTGAGTGTTGTGGCTTCGATTCCCAATTCGACGTGCACATTGTATTTGAAAATTGAACGGAAAGTGGGGAACGGAGATTCCTAACATTCGATTCCAACTGCCTATACGAGTACGTGAACAGTGTGAACTAAAAAAAACTTATCAAAATTTGAATGTAGAAAAATTTTTATAAATGCATTTTTGAATCTAAACTATTTAAGTAAAAGCTTGTTATAGCCAACTATAAAAATTTTAACGATCGTATAGGAATAACAATATGACGGAATGCCAAGTCAATTTCAATAAGACTAAGATCGATTTTAAGGGTCATGGGTTCATTTAAGGACAGTTATATTAAGTTAGTTAGTATAATAATTAAAATTCTTATGCTTTAATTAAAAAAAGTACATGCAATTTTTTGTAAATATATGTATATAGTGAACACTAAATATCTCACAGATTTCTCTCTTGAAAAATCATAAATGAAATATATTTTATATTATTTTTCAGCTTCATTCTACATCCCACTTATAGACATACATGGAGGAGGGAACCTATCTAGTGTTTCCATTCCCATTGAGACACTCCAGTTCTCTACTCTCTGTCGAATTTTACGTGCTTAGTTTCAAAACTGAGCGCCTCGACTGGCTTCAATAATATATTTCATTGTTAAAACTAAAGTGTAAAATCTTATTTAACAAATTTCTTGTTTACTACTGGTTTTACAGTCTTTATACTACTGTCCTCGAATATACTATTCTCAAATAAATTGTACTAGAATATTGTATGTCGGTGCTTCTAGTATAAGTCTCTGAAATATTAATTTATCCAACTGACAGGTAGAAAGTTACCATCCGAATTAAAAATACGTTTTTTTTTAAAAAATTGAGAAATAAATAATTATGTATAATAGCGAACTCGATAAATGCAAGATTAATTTACGTTTTAATTACATTTTGCTACAAAAAAAAATGTATATACAATATAAATTAATTTTAACAAGATTATTGTGTTTTTAAACATTTTTAAAGTGTTATTCCACACTTAGGTAAGAAAAATACTTATTTAGAAAACGTATAAAAATTTGAACGCAGCTTCACAACTAAGCAAGTTGTAACAAGCGTATAAAAATTTCGACGTAGCTTGGCGAGAACGCATGGCTTAGTGGCCAGAGCGCCTGGTCGGTTTCCAGGAGGCGTGAAGTTTGAGTCCCGCTGCGTTCAAATTTTTATACGTTTTCTAAATAAGTAAGATTATTGTGATGGTTACGGATTCGAATTAAATCAGTAAACGAAATTTATGTAATAAAAAGTGAGTTACTTTGTTCCACTTTCCACCCATATTTGGAGATGAACTCCAAATATAGGTGGAAAGTGGGTGAATTATAGTTCGCTGCGCCACAACGGCCTCATTGTTTTGTTATAACTTTGTTTCTTTACTCTACTTCTATACTAACATTATAAAGCTGAAGACTTAAGTTGTTGTTTTTTATTGAACATATTAACCTCAGAAAATTATTGTTCTTATATTTTTTTTAAACGTTTCCTTGCGAAAATACATAAAAGCTAGTATAATATAAACAGAAAATAAACGTTTATCTAAAATCACTGCGCAATTTGTAAGAAAAAATCCTTTTTTATTTTATTTAGGGACGAGGCCTCTTATAGCCCTAAGATATCAGTAATCTTCACGCCCCACGCCGATCAGCGGCAGCGGCAGCGTTCGAGTGGACTCGAGTGCTGCACTGAGTTCACCAGATTTGAGGGGGACATGCGTAAACAATGTTTTTTCAACTGAAACAGATTTAATATACATATAAGTAATAAAATAAGTAGATTAAAAATGTATT
>DWMY01002744.1:0-11254 GCA_018249775.1 Heliconius hecalesia formosus
ATCGACCCCACAACTATCGCCTTTACAGTCAGATACTGTCCCATTGCGCCACAAACTCCTCACACATCATAGCTCTGCAAAGAAAATATTTTCCTTTCAAACATGCTGCATTTTATAAATCAGTAGAGAAATAAAAGCTACATAGTTCGAATAAAGCTCGTTTCGTCTATTTTCCTTTCGTTGGAAATGTCTCGCAAAGAACTAAAGACATTACAACGCGAGAACTCTTAGTAGAGTCAGTGGTCACAGTACAGTTCGAGTGTAGAACTCATCTTTGCTTAATCTCTTGACCTTTGGCCTTATTCATTTTGCTATCATTTATGTCGGCGTAACGACAATGCCATGTTCGAGAAACATTTTAACGGTATATAACTTTTACTAATATAAAATAATTATTCTTGGCAAAATAATTTATTACATTGTTCATTGCTTAAACTAAAACAACAATACATGTATATATAATGTAAATATGTTTCCGAATTTTGGATAATAGCAATTCAAAATACATTAGATTTACTCTGTAAAAGAAACGACATTAAATGTTTATTACTATTATTACAAAGATTTTAAAATCATAAAATTTAACACTTTTTATATCCAGCAAATTATTGTAAGAGATCTCTTCTGACAGTCCGTAGCACGTAGACGATATAACAACACGATATTACTATCGTGTGTGATGATCATTTATAGATTTTTTTGTGAAACGGAGCGTTACTCTATGGACGGGAATTATAACAATTAAAACTAAAGAAAATTATAATTTTCTTTACATTTATATTTAATTATTGACCTAATTTAAAACTATGGTAATCTTAGTCAGTATATTGCTCACAAAATTACCCTTTGCTTTTGAAATACAATGTGTGCACTTTTAATCATTTATGATTTAAGATTTTGTAAATTATAAAAAATAAATAAAATTAAATCTATTTAAAAATATAAAAAATATTTAAAAAAAAAATCAATAATGTGATCCAAGCTTCCAGTTTAGGAGCTTTTTGTTCAGGATTCGTCATCAATCATGCTCGGAACGGCTCAATACGTGAGTCTGACGGACATACGGACGTGTATGACTGACGGCACGGGCCGCCTTGTAATGTACCTATACAAGAGAGCGATTGTTCACGTTTGGGCATCGAGCTTTGTGCAGGTACATTTATCATTCACCATGTTTTACATATTTCTTCTATTTTATATAAACTCCGAAATTTGGCAGTCGTGGCTCAATGGCATAGCGTATGACTGTAATCTGATGGTTGTAGGTTTAATCCTCACTAGGGGGAAATGTTATTAAAATATGGGTTACCAAAAATACACAAAAAAGATGTACCTCTTAGACCAATATTCAGCCAAATCGATAAATCAACGTATAAACTGGCTCAACAGGTCGCTAAAGTACTTTCTCCACTGCGTGGCTACACAACATCTTATGTCAGGGACTCTTACCATTTTATTAGCCGGCTGAAAGACCTTAAGCTAGCTAACAACGAAACCATGGTCAGTTTTGATGTCTAGTCGCTGTTCACCAGTATACCCATTGAGGACTGCATTAGGATTGTCAAGCGAAAACTAGAGGAAAACAATATACCTATGGAATATCTTGAACTTTTAGAACATAACCTCACATCTGGATATCTAATGTTCAATCAAGAATTCTATTTACAAATAGATGGCATTGCTTTGGGTTCGCCTGTCCCCAGTAATAGCAGATATATACATGGAGCTCTGCGCCTTGTCTACCTAGGATATATAGCGGTACGTAGATGACACTTTTACAATTTTACCTATGGACAATATTTATATATTCTTAAACCATCTTAATTCTATTAATAACAATATTCAAATCACAATAGAATTACAGGCTAATAATTCCCTAGCTTTCGTCGATGTGTTAGTCATAAGAAATCCCAATGGCACAATAGGCCACACAGTATATAGGAAACCCACGCACACCAGTAGATACCTCAATGGCGAATCGCACCACCACCCTACACAGTTATCTACCGTTGGCAAATCTTTGTTTCAGAGAGCCCACCACCTCTGCGACACTGAACATCTAGGAGACGAGCTTCGCCAGGTGAAGAATTCCCTTCATGAGAACAAGCTGCCAGTTCCCCGCCAGTGTTGTTAGAAGACCAACAAGCCACCCACAGTAGAGAGACAGCCGGCACTTCTACCATATGTGAAGGGGGTTACAGACAGGATTAGCAACACCTTAAGAAGAGCTTTCATAAAAACTATATTCAAGCCTAACAAGAAAGTGAGCCAATTCTTGAGACCAGTGAAAAGTAACATTCCTTTACAGTGTGCAGGTGTATACAAACTAGGTTGTGACTGTGGCTTGTCATACATCGGTCAAACAAAGAGAAGCATCGGTGTTAGGGTGAAGGAACACATCTCCGATGTCAAGAATGGGCATGTATCAAAGTCATCTGTATGTGAGTACACTGTGGATACACCTAGCCATTACATAAGGTTTGATAAACCCCTAATCCTCGCTAAAGAAAACAGATATATTCCTAGAATGAAGAGAGAACAAAATAAAGAGATTTTCTTACTAGTGAACATGATGTTTTCTCTTTTGTGCCGTGTGATGCCCGCCTAGAATAGGATCATCCTGGTACTGGTGGTGTCGTAAGAGGCGATTAAAGTACGTGTGGTAGAGTCACGTCGCCAGCAATGGCAACACGCATGGGCAGACTCGACTGGTCATCACCACCCCCGGCATTTAAAACCGGCGTTAAGTAGTGGCTTTATGCCACTGCGTTTCGCATCAGGTAATGCCGGGCTCCGGCGCCCAACCCACCGGCCGGCAGGCAATGCACCTGTAGCTCCTCTGGTGTTGCACGGGGTCGTGGGCGGCGGTGATCACTTACCATCAGGTGACCCGAACGCTCGTTTGCCTTGTCCTTTTTCATAAAAAAAACATGATATCTATATCGAAATATATAGAACAAATAGACATTTAAATTATTCTACAATTTCATACATTGTTAAAATTAACTTAAATATATATGTAATCGGAAACGGAAACCACTTTAATTTTAATTGAAAGTACTTTATGATAATTTTAATAACCCTTATGATTTTCATATTTTTGTGTTTATTTTATAAATTATTTATTAACATAACGTATAAAAACTTTAACGTAGCGGGAATTGAACCCGCGCCTTTTTGGAAACCGTCCAAACGCTCTGACTGAGTTTTCATCGAGCTACGTTGAAATGCTTATATGCTTGTTAGGACTTATTTATGTTGTTAAATATTATATTAGTATAGATAATGGAGCTTCCATTATCTATACTAATATAATAAAGCGGAAGAGTTTGTTTGTGTGTTTGTTTGTTAATATTTCTGGAACTCTCGGTCGGATTTCCATTTTTGTTTTGTATGGAAGCTACATTCCTCAGGAGTGATGTAGGCTATATAGCATTACGGTTTAATTCTTAGTTATCCTTAAATAATAAAAAAACAATAACTAATTATTGTTTTTTTATTATTTAAGGTAATACGATGGCGTTTCTAAAAACGCCATCGTATTACTTTAAACGCGAGCGCTTCCGAAATAGTTATATATATATTTCTAAAATAAAGTCCGCGACATCCTATATCTATCTTTTTTATAAATCACAATAAGACATTTTGTGACAAAATATAATTGATAATTGCAACGTGATATTTCACATTTGTGTTGGAAATAGATATTGATTGAAACTTAAGAGCAAAAGTCATGTCATCATCAAGGAAATTTAAGAAGATAAGCTTTGACTTTTACAGAATGTAATTTGGACGTATACTTTTCAGGAAATTGTATATTTAAAGTAATTCAACGCTCTGTTTACGGCCGTAAGCATAAGCTCGAGTCCCGCAGGGGGTGCCCTTGCCGCAAATGTAGTGGTTGTACTTTGTTAAAATTATGAAAAGTGATTGAATGTATAAATTATATAATCAATCGTATGAAAAATGCGGCATGACAAAAACATTATAGGTGGTATGTTATGTGGGCGAAGCCGCGAGTGGGCTGCTAGTTAGTATATATATTGCAGGAGTATACGCAGGTTACAGCGTGAAGCAAAAAAATAAGAAGAGCTTCTCTTCTTCTTAAATAGGTAGAGGGAACCTGTTAAGGCCTTTCCACGTAAGACACTTCACTTTTCACCACTTTCCGCCGAATACTTGAGGCATGCGTGTCGAGTGACGGAACTATCTAACTAACTTGCAAATCGAACCTACAATCTTTATGTCAATACTTGATATTATAAAATTGAATAGTTTGTTTAGTTGAAACTAGGATTATGTTGTGGTATGTTACGTTGTCGATAAAACTCCTTAATACCGCCGAAACCGGGGATAAAACCTACGGTTTCATTCATTTCAACTAAACAAACTATTCAAATTTATAATATCAAGTATTGAATAAAAATCATGGCTTTTATAAATAATTTTCTTAGGCACTACTTTCTGCCGAATTCTAGTGGCATTATCTGAGTATTGTATTTTTTTGTATTTCTGGAGGCAACGCCACTTGCTTTGCTTCGTTTCCAGAGCGAGGAAATTAAAATATTAAATATTAATTTCTTCTAGTGGGAATGGAACCTACAACCTGTGGCGCATGCAGTCTCACGCCTGCGTCACGACTGGCATATAAATCATTAATAAGCTATTGTTACTTACATAAAATAAAAACAGATTACATATACACATTACAGGTGAAATACGTTAGATAATATAAGATTTTTTTAATTACAGATGTATATCTTTACGGATATCTTGTATTTTCGATAGATATTTACCATCAATACATAAGCACGCTCCGACGACAAGGGTCCGTCGTCCCATCTCTGATTGCCCAATGCTAATGAGATTGGGCAATCGCTCGAAATGTCACAGCTTTTAAGCTTATTTGGTTTTGGTTACTTATCTTGAAATGAAATGAAATTTAGATCTCGTAGATTTATACTAATAGCTTAAAATAAAGCATAAATAAAGTTTTATAACAGTATTTCACTTTTTGTTATAACGAAAACGTAAAAAGAAATAAGTTCAGCTTTACAATAATAGAATTATACTTTATTAGTACTATGAAATTGAATTCGAGGTGGTTAAAGTTATATGACATGCTTACTCTGCATTCAATATAAGGGAAATCAAAATATATAAATAAGTAAAACCTGTATTATGAAATAATTGAATATTTTGTCTTATCTTGTAATTATATGAAACCCTACGATGTACTTTAAACGCGAATGATAGTCGACTCTTCAAACACCTTGTTTTTAATATGAATCTCTAATTAAATCAGTCAGTCTGGTAAACTGAGCTCAAGTCCTAACACGCTAAATTGTACACTATTTAATTTACAACGTGTTCACATAAGAACATTCTAATTCCTACAAACAACTCAGAAGAGGACGTCACTAATTAAGCTCTATGATGTTGGTTTTAAGGTTCAAAATGATTTGATTATAGAGTCTTTATACGTAGAGCCACCTGTTGGATTTTCTCGCTTCGAATGAAAAATAATTATTCTCTTCCTAATTCAGCTTTAATGAAGTGGTGCAAAACGTTTGCGCTCCAAGGAGGATTTTATTTAACTAAATCTCATTACGATAGTTCAAAACAATTATTTTTGTTTCACTCTGTATCCCGCATGTAACATGGTAAAAATAAAATAAATCAGTTTCACGCTGTCGCCCACACAGCACGGTTAGCAGAGAGAACATAGGACATAACGTATAACATATATATAACATACAACACTCCGTTCCCCACGTGCCGCCGAATTCTAAGCATTGCGTGTTGAGTGGAGGAACTCAACGGCGCGCTTTACTTCGACACCAGAGCGAAAAAATGGAACTATAAATTTCAATAAATATTTCATTTCGTCTTTTTTTTATGGAAAAGACAAGGCAAACAAGCGTTCGGGTCACCTGATGATAAGTGATCACCGCCGCCCACGACCCCGTGCAACACCAGAGGAGGTGCAGGTGCGTTGCCTGCTTGTAAGGTGGGTTGGGCGTCGGAGCCCGGCATTACCTGATGCGAAACGCAGTGACATAAAGCTACTACTTCACGCCGGTTTTAAATGCCGGGGGTGGTAATGATCCGGTCGAGTCTGCCCATGCGTGTTGCCATTGCTGGCGACGTGACTCTACCACACGTACTTTAGTCGCCTCTTACGACACCACCAGTACCAGGATGATCCTATTCTTGGCCGCGATCACACGGCAAATTCTCGAGTGGGAATCGAACCCTGCAAAACTCTTTGTAACCTTGCGCCACGACCGGAATAACAGGGTACTATAATAGTGCTAAAACACTCTGATCCCCGACTTCTGTCTAACTTTCGTGCGTGTTTGGTGACAACGGCGACCATGCTTTGTCACCGTGCTTACCAGATTGAGCACTGTGTCTGAACACTCTTCATTCATTTATGGGTCAATAGGATGATGATGTGAATAGACGTTTGTATTTTATAAAAGATAACACGCCTTGGGAATGAAATGCTCGCTCCACTCTGTTTCAAAGGTATCGTTGTCACAGATAATTAAATATGTATTTGTCTAAAATTGGTTTTAAAAAATAGGTCCCGCCTCGTTTCTTGCGCCGATTCTTCTCAGGTTTGAGGCATTAACTTTAGTGAACTGGTGGTAAATTATTTGACGTTCAAAAAATGAAGCATGTAACTTCTTATTTTGAATATAATTACTTGAATTTGAATTTGACTGTCAAAGTGCTTTTCTTTGCCATCTCTTACTCGTTTTTTCGAATGTACTCCCCGACGAGAGGGAATACAACCTGTGACCTCTGTTCGATCACTGTTATATATTAATATTTTATTGGAACACACAATAATGAATATAAAGACACCTCGCACTTAATTGTATTGTATAACAAATTGAGAGTACGCGAGGAATACGTGATACCTTGTAGAGGCACTACCCAGTGCTGCGCGCGCATACATACGTATACATATATGTATTTATATATTAGTTGATTATTATAGTCTCACACTGTATCCCGCATATAGCAGGATATGCAAAGGGAATTTAGTGTCAAGACATTCCGTTCCCTGAGATCCGTCAAATTTTCTAGACATTTCGAATTTAGTGGTGGAACGGAACTCTGCGATTTGTCTTGTTTCTAGACCGCAGAAATGAAAATTTATTATTACCACGACGGGAAATCGAACCCGCAACCCTTGAATTTACAGTCAAACGATGTGACGCTACGTCGAATTTTGCTCACAGAAATTATTTGTGTAATAAAGACAAAGAGATCACAGTTCAAGGACATTGATCATTATTCTATACAACGACACTTCTGTCAGTGAAATAATATAGAAAATCTTATTTTGTAATCAAATTTAATAAATGTCTAACACCATTGCAGTACTAGGCTGTAGATTGACCTTCTACAATATTTACTACGCGAGAGGACGAGATTTACATGCCCTGAAAAATACGCACCCAATTTGCTTTGTCTCACTTTACTTCATACATATAAAATGCTGTATTTTCTATTGGCTTATGCATTGCACGGATTTACAACACTGTGACTTTGATAACAGCTTATTTTGTTTAGTAGGTTTCTGTAATATCCCATATATAGACGGACAGAGAGGGAAGCAGAGGGAATCTATAGGAAGGAAGTGTCCTACCTTTACGTCTAGATCTCAAAAACTAGACGATAAGTGGAGAACAGAGAGTTATTCTCCACTTAACATAGAGATATGTCTCGAAAAGTAGATGTTAAGTGACACGAAATGGCGTGTTGAGTGGTGAAACTTAACGCCGCGCTTTGTCTTGTAGAGCGAGGGAATAAAATTATTTCATTTTGTTATCGAATTTGTATTTGAATTTGAATACAGACAAATAAAAACAATATTGTTATATTGTTTTATCTTTAGCGAGTTAAATGCAACTGCGGAGCCGAGTGTAGAGACGGAGCGTGCTCGACACTCAAATAGAACTAAGCACATTTCTAAATTCGTATTTGCGATAATAAAGAATTGTTTCCATCTACAACTTTTCAACTTTTTAAATTCATAATCTCCGCGCGATAGAGCGGTCGACAGTCGGTCATAGACAGTATCAGACTGTAAACACGGTAAATTGGAAATTATATGTAATTTTCTTCAGTTTCCATCTCCTTTCTTTCTTTCCAGTAACAAAACAAGCCATGGGTTATGTCAATCTTGTATACGAAGTAGCACGCAGGAAGACGGAACCCAGTGTTGAGACATTCCGCCCAATTATGATAAAATATGATTTGTTGAAATATCGCGGTTACGTGACGGAGCTCATTGTCGCGTTCTTCCTAGTACCAGAGTGGTAAGCTGAAAATAATCGAATCTAAAACCGCCGCACTTAGAGTCAGACGCTTTGTCGCTGCGCCACTCTCGCATATTTTACTAGCGTTTTATATTTTTTGTTTCGCTTTTCTTTAATTTTTAGGGTTCCGTACCGTTTAAGGAAAAAAGATACCCTTATAAGATCACTTTGTTATCCGCCTGTTTGTCTGTCTGTCAAGAGCCTTTACCTCAGGAACGCTTAGAAATATCGAGTTGAAATTAGAACCATATACTTAAATCTACGGGCCTATGATTTTCTGCAAAAACGTATTTGTACATTAATTTAAAATATACAAATATGGCCGTTTTTATCGCAAAAAACGCGTATTTCGATACTATACAGGGAATCAAAATTAGAAGACTATTTCCGGTTGACATAGAAGTATCAAATTTGGCTAGCTAGCATCTATAAGTAGAACTAGTTTAGGAAGAAATCTGAAAACTATACATTTATGGTTAAATCATAAAAAGTACTAGCCTTACAAGAGGGCCCAATTTTTCAGATGAGATGAGAACGCCAATTTTTGTATGGAACCCTTGATAAGCGAGCCCGACTTACTTTGTCCGGTTTTTTAATTGCATTTTTTTTTTATCTTGTTACTTTTTGGCACTTATCCACCTGCACTACACGGTCTTAATAACTTATCTATCTTTAACAATCTGGTAAATCTATTGTATATATAGAATATATTTATATGTGTTACACCATTATATAGTCAATGTTAGGAGCATAGTGTTAGTGTTCGCTCTGGTGTCGAGGCAAAGCGCTGCGCTGAGTTCCGTCACTCAACACGCAATGCTGATGATGACGCAGTGAAGCTGATTTTTAATTTTCTACGTTAAACGAAAATAAAATTTGCTCTTTATACTATTTCGAAATAAAAAATAGTTTGAGAGAAATACATATTCAATTGTTGACACATCACACCATTTGTAAACGGCTGTATCGACTCATGTAACATTTATCACTTACAGCATAGAAATAAGTATATTAGTTATGTTTTTTTTAAATAGTTACAGTTAAATGTGAGAGAGGAGTAAAATGGGTGTCTCATAGAATTCGTATACGTAGAAAAAATCAGCGAATGTTAATTAAACCAAAAATGAAAATAAAGAAACATTTAATACGTATTATATACAGAGATTTAAGAAAATTATTAAACGAACACAAAAAGTTCAAAACAATTATTTAAATAATAATTCAAAAAACAAATCTAAAATTAAATAATTAAGTAAAAAATAAATTAGTTGTAAAAAACGTATAAAAATTTCGACATAGCTCGATGAGAACGTATGGCTTAATTGGTGAGAGCGCTAGAACGGTTTCCATAGAGTCGCGGGATCAAATCCCGCTACGTTAAAAAAAGTTTTCTTAATAATAACTATAAAATTATATTATTTTCGAATGTTTTTTTTTAGACACTCCACTGCCACCGAATTCTAGAGGTTCATTAGTGTTGAGTAGCTGAACTCAACGTCGCGCTTTGCTTCGTCACCAGAGCGAAAAAATATGAAATATTTCATTTCCCCGAGTGGGAATCTAACCCATAACCCGTTGCGTACAGTCAAAGGCTTGTAATGTTAGTATTTTCTAAAAGAACTAACGGTGACCGCAGAGCCTTTTACTTAATAGCTTGCTCGCACATTACATAGCACTAGCAGCTTCACGAATAGTTGAAAGTGCAGCTCAACTCAAAAGAAGACACTTCTGTGCGGTTTTAGAGGACATTTTAATTAGTTACTCTGTGGTAGCGGCGCGCTTTGTCGCTGGACTACTTGGCTCGAAACAACAATGGTACAAATATTTTTTTGTTGTATAAAAATGTGTAACTGTAGAATTTTTTCCCCGTATATGGCAGGGTAAACAGAAGAAGCCAAGTGTTAAGACACTCCGTCCCTCTTTCCGCCCAATTTTCGAGGTATTGTGTGTTGAGTGACTGAACTCCAGTGTTTCACCTTCGTACTAGAGCGAGGAATAAAAATAGTTCATCACCCGAATGGATATCCACCATCTAGCTAGTGTGGTCGTACCACACTTTGTTCCGGTGCGCCACGACCGACGACCGACGGCCTGTTCTAAGGCAAATATAATGTGGTTTTTAATTTTCATTTATACTAATTACAGTTAAACTAAACTTTCTTCTTAATTGATATATAACTATTATGTAAATCGTTTGCTTACATTGATAACGATGTTTATTGAAGAAATTATTCAGTTAATGATCGGTGTAGGCGGAGGGAACCTAGTGTTAAGACACTTCGTTTCCAATTTTCCGCCGAATTTTACGAGGCTTTGCATGTTGAGTAGCAGAACGCAAAGTCGGGCTTTTGCCTTGTTATCAGAGCGAAGAAATGAAAATATTAATAAATAATAATTCAGAATGAATCGAGTGGGGATCGAACCGTCGCGTTACAGTCACACCCTTCTGCCCCTGGGCCAAGATGACCTTACTCAGAATAGAAATTAGTTAAGAAAAGTTCTTCTTAGATATTTTTATCACAAACATAGTACTTTGTTAGTTTTTTTTAAGTAATAAATTATATTATTTTTTAGTTGGAGTTTTTATAAAAGAGTATTTTTTAGATTTTTAAATATTATATTCTATCCTCGACGGCGAGTCAAAATCATGTTGCCATTACAAACATACATCAAATGCGATACAATACATTATATAGATCAGGGGTTCCCAACCTTTTCTTGATCAAGGACCACTTCTATATCATTCTTAGTTAGTACTAGCGACCCGCTCGCGGCTTCGCCCGCTTAAACTACAAAAATATTTAATTAACACACTGAACTATGTTCGTGTTTTGATATACATGTAATGTATGTTTGCAACGCAATGAAGATTTTTAATGAGAAATTTATTAAAGCTTTAGGTCGCATTTTCATACCTC
>DWMY01002745.1:0-11253 GCA_018249775.1 Heliconius hecalesia formosus
AAAGTAATGCAATACTATTATCAGAATGAATTAAGGAATAAATAAGAAAAAATGTATCCATAAAGCCAAGCCAATTCTGATATCGGAGCATACCGGGAACGAAGTATCATGCGAAGGCAGTGATAGCTTGCTATTACTGTGGATCAAAGCAAGACCAGCAGATACGAGAGAGTAGTACTGCCACTCGAATGCCTCGCACTCCTCGAGCTCACTCTGGAATCGTATAAGCTTTTGATTTTATTTAAACGCAACTGTTACTCGATTTGAGTTTGCAATTAATTGCTATTGGCAAGCGATTTTAAATAACTACTAAAACTAATAAGCATTCCCTTAAGCTCAGCTTGTTTTTTTATCAATTCTTTTATTTGTTTATCACTCATTATTTAATTTTATTACTATTAACTATTTTTTAACCATAATATATAAAAGCAAAAAACAAGTAGCGTTTTTATTTTAATTGTATTTAATTAAAACTTTAACTATACTTATTTAAATTTAAAAATAAAATCAAAAGTATAAAACAAACAAACAATAATACCTAGATCATAGCTATTGCTGGTAAAAACATTCAGAAACTTAATACTTTTAACATAAAAATATACCAAATTAGCTAAACAATATAAAACTAGTTTAAATAATAGTAATGGATTTAGAAATGAGTATATAAGCTATTATTTGAAAGTGCTTGCAATAATGGTTATGAAAAATTTGATTAATATGATTACAAAAATAGATAGCGGAATTATTTTGATAAAAATAAGTAACAAAAAGTTAATTGCAATTAACGATTATAAAAATTATATTGGTGACGTATGAAGGATGACGATAAAATATAATGTTAGACTACGAAAAATTTGATGAAATAGAAAAGATAAAATCATAAAGTATGAAATGAAAAAGAAGAAGAATGACAGTAGGATATGGGACGATTTCACGTATATATCTTTGAGGCGAGATATGCAATATGCAGGAACCATGTGCTCGTCGATGACCTCAATTCGACCTTGCTTGACCTTCTTTTTTTCTCGGTGATTAGAACGGGCCATATCCTCCCGGCAACGCGTTGACGGCACGAAGAACCATATGCTTTCCAGAATTCTGGAAGAGCTATATGACCCCGGCAAGACAGTCTCCTTCCAAGTTTTTTGAAAGATGAATCCGATTAGAATGGACCATATGTGGGGGACACTACAGTAAAGGGAAAACTGCTTCTCCTAAGTTGTATAAAATAAAATAGTGGACTGTATAGTTTTATGTATATATGTCTATTGACTTTGCCTTACATAATTAGCCCGACAATAACAAATAGAGAGATAATTGAAGTGGGAATCGAAGTGAGGACGAGTGAAATATTCAAAACATTACAAAAGCCGATGTACTTGGCTGAACTATTTACCTCCCACACTCTACCATCGCTTATAGAAACATGATCTGTATAATACTGAATTTATAAATTTATATCGTATACCTAATATTAAAATAATTGTGGAACAATTTGGACAAATCTCGTAGATTGTACGGGACCATCATGAGTCCACTCCTGACGTAAGGAAACCAATTTCACCATTTATTTTTTTCTCTGATCAAGTTAAACAGAGTGGGGTGGTTCTTACATTGAGCGATGCGTTAATATGTTATTCATGCCTTCCGTCTTAATATCTTACCGATGAAAAATAATATGATCTGGTTTTTACAATCAATCTTTTTTCGATTCCGATTTACGGTCGGTCTTACTATCTTTTCAATATGTTACTCTGTGAGAACATATTATGGTCATTATTTATGTAATTTTAAATACTTCATTGCAAAGTAACGAAGTCAAATTTCAATTTGTCCTAATTTTAACAGAGGCTCATTGTGGCTATCACGAGAAACGGCTGCTGCACCATCTGTTGGACCACTACAACGTACTGGAGCGGCCCGTGGTTAACGAGAGTGATCCGCTCCAGCTCTCCTTCGGCCTGACGCTAATGCAGATTATAGACGTGGTACTATATCAATAGTTTCATATTCATTTAAACGTATGTAGTATAATGACTGTGTGTTTCTTATTATTAAAAAGATAATTAAATAAAAACATTTCTAATTTAATTATTTCTAATAAAGGGAGATAATATATTTTTTTCTGTAAAGACTAATAATAATATTACACACGGATAATGACTACTGCGCTCTAAGTATGAACCTCATCTAATATTTCAACAAAAAATTCCTTGTAGTCATTAATAGATTACAACTATTGTTAGATTTTATATATTCTGTACAAAGCTATATAATATGTTATTCATTTTCACCAGCCACTTGACTTAAGTTAACACATTAAATGAACAATTAGCAAACTTTTTAATATTACGTTTTCCACTCGTAAAAAAATGGATTTAATAATTTCTAATTCAAATTAATTAATTCATTAAATTTTGAGATGTAACGCTGTCGACATATTCAGAAAAAATGGAAATAAAATAATGTTATGATATGAATATATTGGTGAAAAATCTTTTTGATTTTTGATAATGTACCAGAAGAATCTAATATTATTTAATTTAGAGTTTTTGATAATTGTACCGATTCTGAATAAAATAACATAATTAATTGGTTAGTTAATAATTTACGAAGTGTGAAATAAGACTCAGATGTTGACAATATTCGTTAAGTTTACTCTAAACAAATATACGACAATGAATAAAATAATTAACTATGTATCTAAACTTTAATCTATTATTTATTAAGTGAATGTAAAGATGACTATATTTAATATTATATAATAAACCATACTAATTATTTTAATTAAATGAAATATTTTTCCCAGGATGAAAAGAACCAGCTACTTATAACTAACATCTGGCTTAAACTAGTAAGTATACAGAACATAAACCGAAATAACCTAAATAAAATTACAATATAAAATATATATTTAAACATACATTTTATAAAAGATAAGCCTTAATATTTATAATGCATAACAATAAAAAAATAAATAAACAGAAGATATATAGAAGAAAACCATTTACTTTGCTTAGGAGTGGAACGACATGAACTTAAGGTGGAACACTTCAGACTTCGGCGGCGTTAAGGATTTACGAGTTCCACCACACAGGTTATGGAAACCAGATGTTCTTATGTACAACAGGTACTAAATTAATGTTTTATGTATTATTAATAATTTTATAATGATAAAAAGAATATATAATGTTACTATTATTAAATTTATATTAAAAAAATACTGATCTTTATTTTATTTCAATCTCTAATACAGTGCTGATGAAGGCTTCGACAGTACTTACCCAACCAACGTAGTAGTTCGAAACAACGGCTCCTGTCTATACGTGCCACCTGGGATCTTTAAGAGCACATGTAAAATAGATATCACCTGGTTTCCTTTTGATGATCAAAGATGTGAAATGAAATTTGGCAGCTGGACTTATGATGGTTATCAAGTAAGATTTCAGTATGCTTGTTGCATTCGAGTTAGTCATCTTTAGGTGAATATTGAAGCAAACAAATGTAGTACAAAGTAATTCTATTTTCCGTGTTTTTAGCTGGACCTACAATTACAAGACGAAGGTGGTGGAGACATAAGTAGTTTTGTAACCAATGGAGAATGGGAACTTATAGGTATATACATCAAATTCTTAGTATAGCAATTATTTTAATAAAAAAACTCTATAAGTTCTTATTAAAAAATATTTTCTTTACCAGGAGTACCGGGCAAGCGAAATGAAATCTACTACAACTGTTGTCCCGAGCCGTATATTGATATTACTTTCGCGGTAGTTATTCGGCGAAAGACTTTATACTACTTTTTCAATCTGATTGTACCATGCGTGCTTATTGCCTCAATGGCATTACTCGGTTTCACATTACCACCTGACTCTGGAGAAAAACTTTCTTTAGGTATGCGCCATTACTTTAAGACATTCTTCTCAATTTGACTTAATAATTGAAATAAAATAATTATCATTAACTATTACATCTACATTATCGTTATCATTAACTCTTACCCTTAATATTTTTTTGACAGGCGTTACAATTTTGTTGTCACTGACAGTGTTTCTGAATATGGTAGCGGAAACTATGCCAGCGACTTCAGATGCAGTTCCGTTATTGGGCACATATTTTAATTGCATCATGTTTATGGTGGCCTCTTCGGTGGTATCTACCATTCTAATTCTTAATTACCACCATCGACATGCGGACACTCATGTAATGAGTGATTGGGTTCGTAATATTTTAAATTTTCGGCATATTTTATTTAACGTTGCAAACGTTACAATTAGTTTATTTTGCTTTGCATAGATCCGATGTGTATTTCTCTACTGGCTGCCTTGGATACTCCGTATGTCGCGGCCAGGTGATGCGGCCACACCGCCACCTGCTCGTGCACCTCCACCACCGGATCTGGAGTTGCGCGAGCGATCCTCAAAGTCGCTTTTAGCGAATGTGCTCGACATCGACGATGACTTCCGGCATACCCAGGCGCAGCAGCCGCCTTGCTGCCGATACTACAGGTCCCTCGACGATCTACACGAACACTACTCGCCGTAAATAGCACGGATACAATACTACACCCTGCCTCAAACGTTCCGCAGTTAAATCCGACCCGAATAGCTTCATTGACATCAATAAGCTCATCTTAAATTCATATATTTCACATCTGTCTAAAACTTCTGCTCTGGGTCTTGGGTCTATTCTGTCACACGAATCAGCATAATTCCCGTAGAGCCCCACGTTCCTATGCCGAACCTGTAGTTTATACAACAACGGTGTATATAGAATTACAGAATTATATTTTTGTAGGAGTGGCGAAGAAAATGGCGCGGGTCTTGCGGCGCATAGCTGCTTCGGTGTCGACTACGAACTCTCACTCATACTCAAAGAGATTCGAGTCATCACAGATCAGGTCTGATAAATCAATTTAACCTGAAAAATAAGATAGTATCAAATCAATATACCGAAATAAGTGTTGTAATATTTTATATTGTTACAGATGCGCAAGTCGGACGAAGATGCGGACATTTCGCGCGACTGGAAATTCGCTGCCATGGTCGTGGACAGACTGTGCCTTATTATCTTTACCCTGTTCACAATCATTGCCACGCTAGCCGTGCTGCTGTCCGCACCGCACATCATGGTGTCGTAGCGACCCGCCCGCCTGCGGCTGCGCATGCGTAACGTTCTGTGATACCGCGAATATAAATTAAGTTGTGATGTGTGAAGTGGTGCGGGCGTCGACGCTGCGACGATGGAGTTGCCGCCGTGTGCCTCGGCGCCCGTGCCCCCCTATAGAGATAAGTTACCGCTGACTGCCATCCCTTTGCATTGAACCAAATACTGCCTACCCTGTATCTTGACTTTTACTCTCTGAGGCCTGTCTTCAGCGGTCTTCGGTTAGTCTATGCCCTCTTAATTATCAACGACTGGTAATTTAATTCAGAGACAATATATCGTTTAGTCTCAGACAACTGACATGTGTAATGAGCAAGCAATACTTTTCAGTTAATATAAGTCTTCTTAAGGGTTGGTCTATCACAACAATAAAACTAATGTAAGTAATGCGGCAGTATGGCTATGCCAACGTTTTGATGGCCTGGCTTATAGTGATCCACGCTAGAATAGTCGCCAATTTGGACCACAATTCACGACTGTGGTGGATATGGAAAATTATAGCACAAAGACGTCTTCCTTCTTACCGTTGAACAACCTGTCGCATATAAAGTTTAAATCTTTGTTAGATTTTTCTCAAATCTTAAAATTTATGTACAGTTTAGGAATTGGGCAGTGAAGCAATGGCCCTTCGTTTACTTCTTATTCGATTCCGTGAATCGTGGTTATGATCCCTAAGTTTATTTTCAGATGTATTTGTGTGAGTAGCTAGTATAGAACTTTACAAACAATGTTGATTCAATTGGTACAGGTTGTGATATGCCTCGTTGTGAACGGGTCGATATTGTTATAAATGGTAAAATATCCAAAGCTATAGCTTAATAAAACGTTCGTTAAAAGTTGTAGTTAAAATATTATTTTGTTTAAATCATACTTGGGTCTTTCGAAACAACATACATATACCAATAATTACGTTACATTACATTACATGGTGATACCACGTTTATACCTTGTACTTATTTCAATGCAATCATAAAACAGAAACATCTTACAAAAATTTGTCAATCAACAAATATAAAAAATGATGTATAGCAATACTATAAATTTAAACAAAATATTAATTCTTAACGCCCAATTAGTTTTCCTAAAAAAAAATATAAATCAATCTAAAACTACAAAAGTGGTAATACAGCGTGTTTTTGTTGTTATATGGAAATGTATTAAATATACTGCCGATACAAAAAGTTTATATGTATAAAATCCCTATAGGACTTGTTTAAATCACCGCTCACAATGTGTTGCCACGAATATACCAGTCTAGATCATAAATTATAAAATGTTACGTTTTTCATATCATCGATCTTTTGTATCATTCATTAAAATCGTATATTGTTATTTTTTCGAAAACATTGTAAGCCTCTCAAGAGGAAAACTAACCAAAATTATTGGAGCTGCGCGGATACATAAAAAATCGAATCGATTGTACCCTCGCAGTCCTCCTATTCCGTAGTTTTCATTTTCCGAGGCCTTGTTTAAAAATAATCACATACGTTCCTTTGGAAGTTGCGGAACGCATGTGATTTTATATCAGTGTTTTCTATCATCCCTTTATTTATTTATTGTTATATAACCTGATCTCCTCAGCCTCGATGGCGGTGGAGAGCCGTACGGCGGATAAGGCGCATTACACCTCATTGTTGGTTATTACTATCTTCGTATTGGATAGTGCAGTAACGCGCCGCATCCACGTCGGCGTTGGGACGATGTTTGTCCCCGTAATTTGTTCAATTGTTAGGGTTAATACTCTGAATTGCACTTTGTTTATTAAATATAAACGAATGAAAATATAAGCTTTTGATTTCGTATTCCTATATTCCTGTAAGCTTAAAATTAATTTCTTTTTAACTAAATTTCGAACTATTTAATGCTTTAGCACTTGCAAAAATTTAAAATCATGTTCTGCATTGACGCTTAAATAGCCCTGACCTATATATTCCTAACTAGATTTGGGCTTGGAACAGGCTGAGTAACTGTAGACAATCGATGATATCCCGAGGGATAACTGCACATGCGCACCCACCTACCCATCGAACGGTGTAGAAATATAAAGACTCTTAGCTCAACTTGTGATGTAACTAAATGATGATTTGATGCTGGTAAACGAGAATGCTGTCATTCTGAACTCAATAACTGTTTCTTATTAATAAATTGATGACAACATTTATTATAAGTTAATTATTTAAAAAAATACAATAAATATTTATGAGTACACAACATGGAATATCAGAAAGATAATTGGGGTTCATCAACCCTTATACCTCAGTAGTATAAATGAAAATATATATATAGTTATAATGTACCATGTATATTATAAAAATATGATTTTTTTATTATTTTTTTTTATTGATCAAAATAATAAGACAAATATCACACATTTTCATTTAAAAATTAATTAGCTTTTATAATTTTATGCACATCTGTAGAGTAATTTGACAGATCAGTATATAATTAATTTGGAATGTTAGAAATATCGTGGCGCAGGGGCACAAAGTGTGACTGTAAACGCAACTGGTTTTGGGTTCGATCCCAACTCGAGGAAATGAAATATTTATTTCAATTTATATTTTAGTGTCTTCGCTCTGGAGTCGAGGCAAAGGGCGTCGTTAAGTTCCCCCACTCAATACGTAATGCCTCCAGAATTCGGTGGAAAGTAGGGAACCGAGTGTCTTAACACTAGTCCCGCTACGTTCAAATTTTTATACGTTTTCTAAATAAGTATTTGTCTTAACACTAGGTTCCCTCTGCCTATCTTGCTGTGTAGAATACAGCGAGAAGCTGATTTTTCATTATTATAAATGATAACAGAGTTACTCAATAACTAGAATAAAAGAAACATATTCAGAAATTAAATTAATTTTAGATACATAACTATAAATAAAGTCCATGATTACAAGTAATTATATGGAGTTCTGAAAATATTCTACATTCGGTACGAGCCTGTTTGAAAGAGTGAAGGCGGTGTAGGCGGGCGGAGGGCGGCGGGCGGCGGGCGGCGAGCGGAGGGCGGGCGGCGGTCGCAGGGCGCTGGCGTGAAGCGGCGCGGGGCCGCGCGTGCCGCGTGCGGCAGTGGCGGCCGCCATGACGGCAGGATCGCGCGTACGATTCTTGGTTATTGCTCTCCTTGCTGCTCTCTATTCAGGTATGCGATGCTACTGCATATTCAAATTATTAAATTCAACATTTCGTTTAGATATGCAGCCCTAAAATTTCTATAACCCTGCAAATAATTAGGTAAGTGATAAATAACAATACAATATTTAATTTAGATAAAAAGAAATCAAATAAAAATTATATTAAAAATATTTTAAATCAAAATGTAAATGACATTAACGAGTTCTTAAATAATTGTCCGCCTATTTTATAATTCATATTATAGTTATGTATATAAAATACGAATCTCATTTTTTACAAAGTATTAATTCTTTTCTAATAGTGCATTAGATTTCGTGAAGGAAGAAAAATAATAATAAAACCTTTGACCCGACATTGATACGTTTACATCTCATGAAGTGGTCCTTATTGATCGTAGTTGCAGCATCAGCGTAATACAGCGGACACTCCTTAGACCTTTTGAACTTTAAAATTTAAATTTTATTGATGAACAGTTTTGGTTGTTAGAACAATTGGTTTCCATTAATTTCATAGATATCAACAGTTAAATTAAAAAATAATTCTATACTCTTTTTGGCGTTTATAATTTTACTTTAATTCTTGATTTTTTATTGCTATATAATAAAAAATCATTTAGCAAATCTGCTAATAGAAAGAAAAAAATAATAGAAAGATAGGAATTATCCATTTTCATATCATTTCCCCATTCATACAATAATTATTTTATTTACACAGGATGGTGCTCAGAGGACGAAGAGAGGTTAGTTCGAGATCTGTTCCGTGGTTACAATAAGCTAATCCGGCCCGTTCAAAACATGACACAAAAAGTGGATGTCCGATTTGGCCTTGCTTTTGTTCAACTTATTAACGTCGTAAGTGATTTTCTTACAATATTATTCCATAACGAAATTTACTATTTAAATTCGTTAACATAATAATAATGAAAATAAAAAAAATCTATAAAAAGAGATTCTTTTGGTTTATTACAGAATGAAAAAAATCAAATCATGAAGTCAAATGTTTGGCTACGATTGGTATGGATGGATTATCAACTTATGTGGGATGAAGCCGATTACGGTGGTATAGGTGTACTGAGATTACCTCCTGACAAAGTATGGAAACCTGACATTGTACTTTTTAATAAGTAAGGAACTTAAACATATATATGCTATTACTGTATGTATATACAATGTTATAATGGCATTATATTTATTATAGCGCTGACGGAAACTACGAAGTACGATATAAATCCAACGTCTTAATCTATCCAAATGGAGAAGTCTTATGGGTTCCCCCTGCTATTTATCAGGTAAAAAAAGAGTGACTTGTATGTAATACGTGCAATTTTATTGTAAAATTTATTGTAAAGTGCCTTTATTTCATTTATTGAACACTAACATCCTGTTTTCCAGAGTTCTTGCACCATCGACGTGACGTATTTTCCGTTTGACCAGCAAACGTGTATCATGAAGTTTGGATCGTGGACATTTAACGGCGATCAAGTGTCACTTGCTTTGTACAATAATAAAAATTTCGTAGATCTTTCAGACTATTGGAAGTCTGGCACATGGGATATAATCGAAGTACCTGCATACTTGAACATATATGAAGGAAACCACCCGACTGAAACCGATATTACATTTTATATTATTATCAGAAGGAAGACCTTGTTCTATACCGTTAACTTAATTTTACCAACAGTTTTGATTTCATTTCTATGTGTTCTTGTATTTTACTTACCGGCGGAAGCTGGAGAAAAAGTAAGCACTTTAATCTAAGTATAAATTTCCTTGTTATATTTCGAATAAACAATGGATTACAATATTGTTTTTTTTTTCAGGTGACCTTGGGTATAAGCATTTTACTGTCACTGGTCGTGTTTCTGTTACTGGTATCGAAAATTCTTCCGCCAACTTCACTTGTACTACCACTTATCGCGAAATATCTCCTTTTTACGTTTATTATGAATACAGTCAGTATACTTGTTACGGTAATTATCATTAACTGGAATTTCAGAGGCCCGAGAACACACAGGTAACCGTAAATTAAAAATATTTATTTAACAATTAAATTTTAAAGATAAAAAGTATATATCATATTCTTATATTTGCAGAATGCCGTTATGGATTCGAAGTGTTTTCTTGCACTATTTACCAGCAGCTCTTCTCATGCGTCGTCCTCGTAAGACACGTTTGCGATGGATGATGGAAATGCCTGGTATGGGAGCTCCGCCGCACGCAGCGGCACCCCACGACTTACCTAAGCATATAAGGTATGGTAATGATATTGTATATATATATAAAATTTATAAAATTGCTCACTATAATACACGAAGAAAATTATAAACTAGTAAAAAGAAGATATAAATAATAGCTTATTTGACATTTTAATTAAATTCAATTACATAGCGCAATAGGAGCTAAACAAAGCAAAATGGAAGCAATGGAACTATCAGACCTTCATCATCCCAATTGCAAAATAAATCGTGCATCCGGTGGAGGAGAAGTAGGGGCACTCGGCGGACTTGGTGCTCTCGGGGGTCTCGGCCTCGGCGAAAGACGTGAGTCTGAGAGCTCAGATTCACTTTTACTATCTCCCGAAGCGGCCAAAGCCACTGAAGCAGTTGAATTTATAGCGGAACATTTACGCAATGAAGATCTTTACATTCAGGTTATAAATTATGTTTATTAAAACTGACGCTATGAAATATTTACATGTATTTTTTTTTTCAATGTTACATCTTTTTTCAGACTCGAGAGGACTGGAAGTATGTAGCAATGGTTATTGATAGACTGCAATTATATATATTCTTTCTCGTGACTACTGCCGGCACTGTGGGTATCTTAATGGATGCTCCTCATATATTTGAGTACGTCGATCAGGATCGCATCATTGAAATCTATAGAGGAAAATAAGCTAACATTCTAGGACAGCACCTATCTAAATATTCTTCATCGAATTTATTATTATTTGGAATAT
>DWMY01002746.1:0-11250 GCA_018249775.1 Heliconius hecalesia formosus
GATTATAGAGCTTATATAGACTAATGGCACCAGTAACCGTCAAGCACCAATTATCGAACTGTTTTTTTTTACTTCTGAATATACGGGATACTAGCGGCTCACTCGCGGCTTCGCCCGCATGTCATCTCTGCATTTGCCAACAGACTGATATTTTCAATCATGCGACTACGTAAAGGTTGTATATTTATTAAAAAAACGGGTTTTATATTCGTAACTATATTTTTTTTTTGTCTGTTCGTCAGATTGTTCCGTTATATGTGGATTGATTTTACTCCAAATATTTTGGATTTTAAATATTAAATATATCTATTTATTTATATATATAAATAGGAAGAAAAAAACACTTTTTCATTTTTCTTTGCATTGAATTGTTTAAATTTGTGCATTTATATGCACTATAATACAATATTTATGTAGTCTTGAAATCCATTCTATTATTTTATTATTATTTACATGATACATTTTCTTATAGAAAATATCAATTTAATTTGAACCAATCGAAGTCACCCATTGAAAGTTCGGAAAAAATCATTTTATCGAAGAGTAACTCTTTCACACTTTCAACGTGGTCTAGATTAGATTCACTTCCTTGGCTTTGGCTTTTAGCTTACGCTGCTCTCAGCAGAAATACCGCATAAGATTTAAATATCATTAGTTCGGAGTTTTAAGATAGAGATTTAATATATGCATATAATAAATTCTATCTATGTATATAATAAAAGTTTAAAAAATATTTATAATCTATAAATGTAAACTTATTTTTTTTTTTCAAATTAAATTGAATAACAATTTTTTACTTATTTTTGTCATTATTAAAGTGTTATTCCACACTTAGGAAAGACTTGTACTTATTTAGAAAACGTATAAATAATTTAATAATCGAAAAATTTATATCCTGCTACGTTCAAATTTATATACATTTAATTGTTAAATATTTCCCACCTCCGTACCCACTCGCAGTCGAGGAAATGAAATATTTATCTAATATGTTAATTTTTTCGCTCTGGTCGAGGCAAACCGCGGCGTTGAGTTCCGCCACTTAACACGCAACGCCTCCAGAGTTTGGTGGAAAGTGGGGAACAGTGTATCTTAATGCTAAGCTTCCTCGGCCTACTCTGCTACTTGTGGGATACAGTGTAAAGTATTTTTTATTATATATAAAAATAATAATAAAAAAAACATATTTTACATAAATACAACGTCGTTTTGTTATAATAACCTGATTTTTTATTTAATTTATCATGTATGGTCTAAACCTAGTGGCATAGAAACGTGCCGGTTGGCTAACACTTTATGGATTCAAGTCAAACGCGTTGGAGTCCCATTAATAATTGAATCACTTCCCTGACATGGTTAAGTAAAATGTGGTGATATGACTCGCCCCTCACACATTTATTTATATGGGACAGTGAGATTCATTATATTAATAACTTTAAAAAATATATAATAAAATTAAAGTTTAATAATCAAATAATCATCTTTACGCTATATACCGCAGACAGCAGAGTAGGCAAAGGGAACCTAGTGTTAAGACACTCCGTTCCCCACTTTCTGCTGAATTCTAAAGGCATTGCGTGTTCAGTGGCAGAACTCAACCCGACACCAGAGCGAAGAAATGGAAATATACATTTAAATAAATATTTCATTTCCTCGAGTGGGGATCGAACCCCCAACCAGTAGGTTTTAAAGTCACACTTAAAATAAAGTAATAAATAAAAGTAAATAATAAGCGAAAGCAAATAATGACACATAATATATAATATATAATTGTATAGAGGCCAGCCGTGGCGCAGCTGCACAAAGTGTGACTGTAAAACCGACTGGTTGTGGGTTCGATCTCCACTCGAGGAGATGAAATATTTACTTAAATTTATATTTCCATTTCTTCGCTATGGTGTCGAGTCAAAGCGCGGCGTTGAGTTCTGCCACTCAACACGCAATGCTTCCAGAATTCGGCAGAAAGTGGGGAACGGAATGTCTTACACTAAGTTCCCTCTGCCTACCCTGCTGTGTGCGGGATACAGCGTGAAGCTGAGCTGATGTATAGATTCCAGACCAAGGCTGCTCTTAACGTCGTGCTTCTACGTCAGTTTCAAGACTTTCAAACAATCATTGATTTTTTTTTTTGGTTACTTTTATGTTCTTAATTATAAAAAAATTATATATAACACCTAATAAGCTCTTTGATTTTCACCATTATTACATATTTAGTATTATTCAAAGATGTCTTTGAGTTTCCAAAATAAACCGGTTAAATAGTATCATTTTAAAATAACATGCTAACGGAGTGCTTAATCAAAGAAAGGTAATATCTTACGATATTTTCATTTTATATTTTATGAGTGAGGAATTAAAAATGTTAAATATAAAATATTTACCATTTTTAATTCCTCGCTCTGGTAGAAAGGCAGAGCGCGGCGTTAAACTCCATCACACAACTCCTGAAAGTAAGGAACGTGTCTCAATGGAGTAAGTTAACATCAGGTTCCCAGGTTCCTAAAAAAGAAATATTAATGTTTTACTAAGATTTTTTATTTAGCTTCATGCTATATCCTACGCATAGAAGAGTAGGAATATTTCTTTTTTACTAACATGATCATGATTACAAAACCAATATTACGGTAAAATGGAATCATAAAATGTCTTTATTAAATCGTTTCCCTCAGTTCAGTATTATTTATCCCCTTTTAGTTCTTGATTAATAATCTAATTACGGTAGGGCTCTGCGCTCTTCGCCTCTCAACCACTTCGACGTTGTAGAGGACCACTCTAGTTCCTACCATTCATGTTTCAAGAACAATTTTTTAATTTTAATTTCAAAACAGATTGTATTCAAACCAAAAAAAGTATTGTGGCCATTGTGCACTCTTTTAATGTAAATGTTTTTTACCCCGTTTTTAATATTCTTCAGATGAGTTTGAAATACAAAGAGCCTAAAAATCTCTGCCTAGATACAATTACTTGAAATACTGGAACGTTGCAGCTTTATTTAGAAAAAATGCGTTTTACAAATCTATTTGTTATTTTAAGCAATCAATAATATTTACCATTTAATTGTTTTTGTATAAGTACATAAATATATATCTATTAAATTAAGAAAATCAAATGTTTAAATAGTTAGCTAGTATTATAGCAAAGAAAAATATTAGAATGATTAAAAATTAAAATCTTCGCAGAACGCGTAATAGTTATTGGTTCGATGCCCACTCGAGAGGGGGATCTATTTTCCTCTGCTCTGGTATCATAAAACGTAAATGTAATGGTAACTAAAGTTAACACTTACGACATATTGCCATAATTATTAGTTTAGAATTAGTTTTGACTCTCTGTAAATTATCATTATATGTTATAGTAACTATATCTATTTTCGAGGCCGTCATAACTCAATGGAACAAGCGTGTGACTGTATATACGATAACTGTGGGCACGATTCTCACTCGGGATAGTGAATTATTGTTTATTAATATTTCCATCTCTTTGCTCTGGCAACAAGACACACCGCGGTGGTGAGTTCCGCCACTCAACACGCAATGCCTAAAAAAAATCGGCGGAAAGTGGGGAACGAAATGCCTTAACTCAAGTTCTCTCTGCCTACTCTGCTATATAAGGGAAACAGCGTTAAGCTGAAAAAAAAAAATTTCAATCAGTAGACATAGACCGTGTTATATTGTTGTTTAGTCCTCTACGTTAAATTCTGTGCAAATACGAGTAAGTATATTAAAACTAATAAAATCGAATTGTAGACGAATATACTCTGTCAAATATTCCATTCCTGTATGTGGTCTATAGTTATTAGCGTATCTATAGATATTCTTTTTGGACATTAAAAAAATATTGTTTAAAATTCATGAGATCTGAGTAAAAGGAGTAATAGAAACCTACAAGCGTAGGCGATTTACAAACTACGCAGTACGCTTCCTACGAACCTGACGCCTACTCAAAATGTGAAAATGACTCTGTAAAAGTGGATATATAGTAAATTTGTATTTTTTTTTATTTATGTTGTAAAATTTACATGAAACTCGTTTATCTTTTATATTGCCTTTTTGATTTAAAATTCAATGCAGTTTTTCTAAATGTATTTTAGTTAAAACTAGATACTAATAAATACTAAGTGCTAAAGCATTTAAATGATTTTATAGTATTTGGCGATTATTGCACATATTAAATTATTCGAGTGTTCGCAGGTAGAAGTCTATTCAGGTTCATGGAGTACAGCTGCCTGCCATACAGAAATTTAAAAAAAAATGTTCTTTTATTATGAGCGCGCCAGTTTAGTACAAATCACTTCGCCAATGTCACGTTGTATGGAAAACAATGAAGAGTGTACGGTAAAAAAAAGGGAAAACGTAACAAAGAAAAAAAATCAAAAATAAATCAGCTTCACGCTGTATCCCACACAGCATGGTAAACAGAGGGAACCTAGTGTTAAGACACTTCGTTCTCCACTTTCCGCCGAATTCTGAAGGCAATGCTTGCCGAGTGGCGGAACTCAATGCCGCGCTTTGCCTTTACATCAGAGCGAAGAAACAGAAATATAAACTTTAAAAAATATTCCATTTTTCGAGTGACGATCGAACCGTGATCGATTTTGTGTCCCTGCGATACGACTGGCCTTCGTAACAAATAAAAACACATTACAAAAATAGAAAATTCATGTTAAAAAGAAATCCAGTTAATAAATTACCTTTACCTATAACAATAAAAAACCAATATATCTATACTAGTATAATAATAAAGCGGAAGAGTTTGTTTGTTTGTTTTACCATATAACATTACGGTGTAAGTCTAAGTTAGCCTTAAATAAAGAAATAACAATAATACGGAACGCTATCGTGTAAAAATAGCTTAGTATATGTTAGTATGTTCTATGACAAAATATTTAAATGTTATTAGTTCTAAAAAAAGTCCGCAACAACATATATTTTATAAATAAGTGACAATAAGGCATTTTGTGACAAAAAATAATTGAAAATTATGAGGTGTTTCATCGACTTTTATTTTACATGTATATTGAAAATTACGAGCGAAAGTTATTTTATCATCAAGGAAATTGAATGAAGATGATCTTCGACCTTTATAGCATGTAATTTAGACGTATATCTTTCGAGAAAATGTAAAATTTAAATAATACAACGCTCTTTCTCTTTTCAACGCCCTGTTTACGGCCGCAAGCCTAAACTCGAGTCCCGCAGGGGGCGCCCTTTTCACCGATGACGTCCTATCATACAGCCACGTAGTAGTCATGATTGAATGTATCTAGAATATGTATCTAGGATAGAAATATACAAACCTATATAGATATACTGCTCCATTAAATTGTTAATACTAATAAACTAATATCTTTCTATTTACATAGCTGCTTGCATTTTGCTCTGATCATAATTTATCATATTTAATAACAAAACTAACATTATTTTTAATAATAGTACTTTATTGCACATTAAAAGTGCAGGACTTATGTAAGAAAATACAGTAAGGCCCAAAAGAAGTTTTTAAAAGGTTATAACTTTGAGTAGCTGTTTTAGTAGTTCATCTAGACAAAAATCTTGTACATAACAAAAAAATATATCACCCCATATATTTTACTGTAACTTTTAATATTTACTTATATCTTTAAAGTTTAAAACAAATGTTTTAAATACCTCAGTTCAGACATTTGTAGACAAAAAAAATTTTGCTTCTTTTCAGTTAGATATTGATTGTTATGTAGATCATTATTCGTGACTCTGATGTGAATGTTACATATCGCTTAAACTATTTTGATGTATTAATTTAAACATGTGATCTGGAGAATAATCGTTTTTTCTGTTTCTATTTACTTACAAAGTATTAATATTGACGTTCAGACCTTTTTTGCATGATACTAAAAAATATATAAATCGACACATTTTGATTTAAGCGACATTATTATGCAAGAAAATATTGTTTGTAAAATCATGTTTTGCATAATCATGAAATAAATATAACGATGCAAAAAAAACATTGCATATATGGAATAAAATTGATCTGTGTCGGACTAATAGTTTTCTCGAAATTTAACGATTTTTTTCTAAAAACTGAAACTTTAACGAAAACGACTCTGGTAAAAGGTGTTCTGGTGTAAAGTTTACAAAATGGCGTTTAGACCAAATAGCCTTTCAATCGTCGATATATTGTTTCTTATTTTAATAAGCAAAAAAAAATTTGCGTTGAGTTCTGCCACTCAACACGCAATGCCTCCAGAATTCGGCGGAAAGTGGGGAACGGAGTGTCTTAACACTAGGTTCCCTCTGCCTACCCTGCTGTGTGCGGGATACAGCGTGAAGCTGATGTAAAAAAAAATTTTTTTTTTCATTATTTTCTTATAATATTTGAAGTCACCATATTAGTATGATATGTAGAAAATTGCAAAATTTACAAACTATCTGTAATTTTTGTTGCAAATTGCAATGCATACCTATTCGACTTGAGAGCACATCAACCTCAAAGTCAATTTGACATTTGACAGCTTAGGAATAAATGTTAAGCACATTGTATTTTGTAAGCAAGTCGCCGTGCAAGATTTAAGATATAACCTTAAAAGTAGTATAAACAAATCTAACAGAACTTCAAAAATGGTAGCCGTAAAACCTTTAGTGAAACAAGTAAAGAAAAAGAACCTTAAAAATAATAAAAAGAAGAATACGGTAAAGATCACAATACCAAAACCAGTTGTGGAAAAGACTTTTGATAAAGAAACAACTAATGTAGTTAAATACAAATTACCATCCAAAATAATAAATGAAAATCTTGTTACCGAATGCTTAAATGCACTGGAAAAATTAAATACACTTCAAGACAAGAAAAATGCCATTTTTGGCGATGAAAGTCAAATATTTATGGAGATTCGTAGTATCAAGCTATTAAACGCAATAGGAAATTTAAAATTGTAAGTGTTATACATATTAATTACATTTTACATTGGAGAAAAAGATGATATTTACATTTACGTATTTTTCAGTGTTTTACCTCATAGCACAGTAGCATCTACGAAAGAAATATGTTTGATTACACCAGATTTAAAAAAAGGAAGAAGGGTTGACCATGAGCCTACCATAGATCATTGGGAACAATTAATAAGAGAAGCAGGTGTTACAAGTGTAGGTATTTTAATATTGTATGAATTTATCATGGCTGATTTTCATTTACTGCATAGTTATATTTGGATTAGTTAAAACATTATGTTTTGTTTTAGGTTAAAACTGTTTTGCCAATGCGTCAGTTAAGAGTTGAATATGATCAATTTGAGTTAAAGCGCAGACTATTAACTCAACATGACCTCATCATGGTTGATACAAGAATATTAAACCATGTATCACATCTACTGGGGAAAATGTTTTTCAAAAAGCACAATATGCTTATACCAGTGAAAATAAATGAAAAGAAGGATTTAAAAAAGAATATTGATGTTGGTGAAAGAACAGTCATGTTAAGATTAAATGAAGGCCATACAGCTTCAATTTTAGTTGGGCACACAGCAATGCCACAAAGCCATATAAAAGACAATATTATGGCATTAGTGAAAAAACTCAAACAAAGATTCCCAGGAGGAGAAGCAAATATAAGATCCCTTTCAATAAAACTGCCTTTATCTTTATCTCTGCCTTTATATCTTACACTACGTATGTATTTACATATTATTATGTATTTTAGTTTTCCATTCTAAAACAAGACCTTTTAAGGCAAAATCACAAAAATAGTTTTTAATTAAATTTAAATTGGTGTCGGCAGAAAGAGAAACAGTCAGAAGGGTTAACACACATTATAAAGGTGCCACTTAAGCCTACACTAATATTCTAAATCCCAGGCACTATATTGAACTACTCCCTCTTGGAACACAATGAGTCCTGCACCCACATGCCTAATCCATTAGATACTAAGAACTTTACTTTACTTTTTTACTAGGCAGTCCCTTCTCCTAATTAATTTTTATTGTGTATTTTTAATTACAGGCCCAACCAATTCTGTACAGACAGTAAGAATCAAAACGAATAAACCAAAAAGCTTTGTTGTGTGTGAAGGTGAACTGACAACTAAAACTGCCAGTATTGTAAGAGTAGCTCCAGATGGAACTGTTCATGTTAAGAAGCAAGCAAAGGAAGATAGGTAAAATATAGTTATTTAAAAAATATAGTAAAAAAATGGATATTCCATTCTAATGGATACAATGTGAAGCTATCTATTATATTACTCTTGTTTATTTTATTATTTTTTAAAGTAGAATTACTAAAATAATTAATATTTTTTTAGTGATTCTGAGGATGAAAATGATGGAGACAACAACTCAACATTAAATGAAGATCAAAATGTATAAACTCTTGACTTTTAAAATTTGAAATAAGTATTTTTTTATGTCTTTAAAATATATTGATTTCCATATCTGAATGTCATATTCTTTGTATTATGTACCACCTTATTTTAGACTTATTATTACAAGGATATTCCTTCTCAAACATTAGTTTTACAAAATATCTTGGATCGCATAAAAATATAATTTTATAATGTACATAAAAAATCAAATGTAAGTAATGAATATATGTTAATGACAAATGTTTTTTACAATTTCTCATTTTTCTATAAAATTAACAAGACAAGTAACAGACAAGTGAATTAGTAAATTAGAAATTGCAGGCTGAGCTGAACAAATGATTTTATAATAAGCACAACATCTGAATCTTGAAACAATTGTTTTGATTTGCTTCCTTAATCAGAGAAATGATTTAATTTAATTTCGAAACTGCTGACATGATAAAATGATGTCCACTCTTCCACTCCACTTCACTGAAAATTGGGCAGACAGTGAAGTGTCTTAGAACTATGTTCCCTCCACACACTCTGTTTACTAAACTTTAAGAAAGATAGGTATAATTATTGAATATACACATTTTTACACACATTTTAGTAAAACAATAATGACACCGGTTGTATAACATTTTTTTTTATTAGCTTCCCACTGTATAACACAAGCAGCTTGCCTCGACACCAGAGCAATGAAATGGAAATATAAATTAAAATTTATATTTCATTTCCACAAGTGGGGGTCAAACCCACTATCAGTCACAGTTTGTGCCCCTGTGCCTCGACTAGCCTCAAACTCGCTAACTACATGTATAGTTTATTATAATTAAATTAAAACCAATATGGATATATCATATATTATTAAATACAAAAGTACTGTAGGGTTGTTAACAAAGTAATATTAACTATGCATAAATATTTTAAGAAATTACAGAATTCTCCTTATTATCACAGAAATTAGATTCATTATTTACAGAAGATTTTGGAACAATTGTTAAATGCATTTTAACAGGCCAAACCTTTTTAAACTTTTTGAAATTTTTAATACCATATTCAGGAGCCTTAACATGTGTGGGTTCCTTCTTCACAATCAAATCTGCCTTGATAACGATGCTCGTAGATCCTAAATCAATATTGCTGAATTTTTCGTCTAGACCAAAGGTGTCTTCTTTTTTTATATGTTTTAAAGTCACAATGTTTAAATTGTTTTTCATAAGTTCCTCTAATTTAGATCCTCTTATAACTTTCATATCCACTTTCTCTTCAACTTTGTGAACATCGCCTTGTTTAGACCTTATTGATTCTTCATTTGTACCTTGAGACTCAACTTCTGGACAAGGTGACTTATTAACAGCAATTCGCTTGTTACTTTTGTCCACAAAGTTAAACAAATCTTCATCATCATCATCATCATCTGTATTATGTTTTCTTTTTAATGGTTTAGACAAACTAAGTTTTTTGTTAGAATTTGAATCTTCATTTACATTTGTGGTCTGAGGTTTCATAAAATTAAACATATTATCTTCATCATCATTAACAATATTCATTTTTTTTGGTGGATTTCCTAAGTCGGCAAAGTCATTTTGCCTTTTATTTGACAAAGGTAAATTAGGTTTTTCCAACGCTGGCTTTTTATTAACATTATTGATGTCATTAATATCAATGTCATTAGATAATTTTCTTTTGGAATTGTTTATAATTTCTACATTTTGACTGCTTGGTGTCAAACTTTCATCAATCAACACATTGCCATTTCTGCATAGATTTTCTGAAGAGTTTTGTGACTCTGGTGCTAATATATTCATATGTTTTGCTGTTTGTTCAGGCAATTGTTTAACAACTTCCGAAGGAAAATTAAAAGCAGGATTACAATATTTACTTATAGAACAATATAATATAGCTAATCCAATTTCTGCATCAGCTACAACTCTTTTACCTTTGCATTTAAGATAATCAATTATTTCATTGATTAAATCCCTCTGAGACTGAGTTTCTTGGCTTGTAGAAGATATTTGGTACTGAATGACAATAACATCTTCTTCACATAATGCTGATTTAGTTAACTTTGATTCACTTAATAACAAAGGAAGAGCAGAGCTTTTCGAAAGAATATTTTTATACATTTCCAATTGTCTCCTCGAAAAAAATATTACTTTTTTACCAGCAAACAATGTACATCTTTCCTTTTGTGGAATAAATGATACATTTTCCTTGTTAAGAGTTGATTCCAAAATTTGTGGTGTAAAGTTATTTGCATTTGGTAATAGCAAATTATTATTAATAGCTTCCACACATTTTTTCCAATAATCCAAAGTCACAATATAAGAGTTTTGTACCAATGCTAAGACTACTTTTATAGTGAGGGTTATAGCTGGCATTGTTAAAAAAGCACAAGTATCATCCCATTCGTTTTTAAGAGTGCCACCTATGGCGTCAAGTATTTTTTTAAGACTTTGCAGATTCTCTCCTTTCAATGTTGAAGTGCATGTGATAAAATCAATAAAATTAACTTTCCATATACAATTCATTTTACCAAATTTTACTTGATCATTAGAATTTAATTTTGTCATTTTGTTGCTTTCTATTTTATCGGAATTGTTAACGTAAGTACCGTATTTTGAACCTAAATCATTTAAAAATAGAGCACCTTCTGATATTATAAGAGTTGCATGTTTTCTACTAATCGAAGCATCTTCGGCGATGGTGAAATCACAATTTGCACCCTCTACACGCCGTCCAATTGTTACCGTATTCTTTCTTTCAAATAAATATATTACTCTCTCGTCACTATTTGATGTTAGATACCACATTTTAGTAACTTCAATTTAACATTTGAAATCTTAATATTAAATACGTAAATTGCTCCAGTCAGTGCTTATTTAACTTGAGAAAATTTTATGCTCGACTCAATTTGCTCACTTATTAATAAAT
>DWMY01002747.1:0-11250 GCA_018249775.1 Heliconius hecalesia formosus
ATACCACCATTTATACAGGGTGTACGTTTCGGAGATAAGAGTAGATTAGTCCATAGTATAGTGGTTCTTTAATATTATGGGCCTTTGATGTGGGATTATGTTCGGGCACGCTTTAAGGTCTTATCCTTGCGTTACATCAGGTGGGCGTGCTTTGGACAGCTTAAAGTAAAGTATGGCTAAGTGGGACTTAAGAAATACAATAGGGTATAGGGCCAATACGGTGTGTGTTGATTTTGTATTTTAAAGCTATTTTCTGAATTAAATTCTTGAGATTTCCATATTTTATTTCATTTCATTGTTGTTTTGTTGGAAAGTATCTAGTTTAATAAGACGGTAGTAGATTCAAATTGTATTGGAAATTATTTTTTCAAAGTACGTAATTGGCTATCATAAGGTAAATTATCGACTTCATATATATTTTTTAATTACTTACTAAGTTTTTGTAATGTTTGTCAGTTAAAATGTAACAAAAGAGGGTATTTATTTAATCCGACATTATGACGATTGGTCTGTGAGACCAGTAGTATAAGCAAAATAAAATAAAAATGTGATATTAAATTTTATTGCTTATAGTATACTACTATTATTATTACACAAAGTAAAATTATGATTATGAGCGCAAGGACAAATCTTCAAGAAACCGATTTTTGTAACATTTTTAAAGTGTTATTCCACATAGGAAAGAAAAATATTTATTTAGAAAACGTATAAAAAATTGAGCGTAGCGTGACTCGAACCCGCGCCTCTTGGTCGGTACCCAAGAGGCGCGGGGTCCAGTCACACTACGTTCAAATTTTAATACGTTTTCTAAACAAGTATTAATCCGAATGTTATTTAAAAATTCTCAATTTTTTAAATATTTTCTGAAGCAATGAAAATTAAAAAACATACATAAAGGTAAAATGGATAGATATTTAGACCTCATCGATTATTTGTAACATAAACTATGGATAAGTATATTACTATTACTATACAGAGAGATCACCGTTGAGATATATGATTCAAATATCTGACATTAGATTTCTAGCAAAGGATTCGCCTTTATCTAGATAATATTCTTCAAAGACCTCATTGTGGTAAGACATGCTTTATATAATAATCCATTTAATACATTATTTCCGTTTTTCGCTTTATCCCGTCCAAAATTCTGAACTCACATCAATTACTTTTAAAACTTAAGGCTGTACATCTCGGTTAATTTTTTAAAACAAAAATCTAAAAATAAATTCTTTGTTTCAGACATATTACCTGCCTGAAGATATGTAAGTTCTTAAACTAATTTTAATTTGCGAAAGTCGGTATTAACCACCGGCCGTTGTGGCATAGTGTGAATGGGGCTGCCAAATTTTCGATACAATGCGTGTTGAATATCGAAACTCGTCACCATTATACCAGCTTCACCTACCAGAGCGAGAAAATAATAATAAATTAAATATAACCAATGAGCCGTGAGGATAGAACCCACAGTCAAACGCTCTGACGATGCCTACGTCAACGTATTCACAACTAATATGTTTAAAAAAAATATTATTTCTTCCAATACTTACTTTCTATTCCTTTCCTATTACAAAAAAAACAACGAAAACCCACATACAAACCATAATGGTTTCATTATAAAACATTAAAGACAATTAGAAAACATAAAATTTACTCATAACCATATTAGAGCCGGCCCATATTCGAGTGCCACCCAAGGATCCCATAGAGAACACCGTGACAAAATAACCTAATAAAAACCACCTAATCAAATTTTCTGTGAAAATAACAAAATATGAAAAAGTTCTATTACTACTTTTGAACCGTATTACTGAAGATTTAGGTTTAAATTTGTATGGAAACAAAGCAAATCAGGTACTTTCGGAAAGAATTAAGCGTGACTTTCGAAATAATTAAACGGTTTTTCCTTTCGAAACATCATTCTTGCCCAATTAGATGATCTAATTAATAATAAATCAAATAAATCAGTTTCACGCTGTATCCCGCACAAAGCAGTATAGGCAGAGGGAAACAAGTGTTAAGACACTCGGTTCCCCACTTTCTGCCGAATTCTGGAAGAATTGCATGTTGAGTGGCAGAACTCAACGCCGCGCTTTGTCTCGACACCAGAGCGAAGAAATGAAAATATAAATTTAAGTAAATATTTCGTCTCCTCGAGTAAGAATCGAACCCACAACAAGTCGATTTTTCAGTCACACCTTGTGCCCATGCGCCGCGACTGGCCTCGAACTGGGCGTTAATTAAAAATAAACGTGTCATAAGTTTAACGTGTGCGGTAAGTACTTGCTTTTAGTTAACATGGAGGGTCCGGAATCCATTTGGAGACATGTGTATTTCTTCTTTATTATTGATAAGGGAGACCGGGGACATGACTAACAGTAGTTCAAAGTGAAATTCAAATATTTTTATTCAAAATAACAAGTTACATTTTGTTTCATTTTTCAACGTTCACCAGTTCATTAAAGTTAGTGCCTCACACTTAAAAAGTACCGGCGCAAGAAATTGAGCGAGTGTAATGTTTTTTTAAGAGAACTGTTTACAGATTTACAGATTTACTAGCAACAACTATAATTTTGAAATTGCAATTCAGTGCAGAACTCCGATTTCGTTTAAATAAAATTATAAAATTATCATCGTCTCTAATCGGAGGGCTTGGTCATTTATAAAATCGTTAACTGAGTAATAAATAAATATCAAAGCACAAATATCTTTTCACAACATTTTTGTAAAAAAAACATCTGTATCTTAACTACAACATTGTAAGATACAAAAATACAATATGTGAAGCCATTTCATGACAATTTTTGAGTGGCTTATATTGTGATATAGAAAATCGGAAAAGTAACTTACGCTCTTTAGCACTGTCCAATATACAAAGTGCGGTGAGTAAACGGTAAACAAACAATCAATATTAATTATTATTATTACGAAGCACAACAAGTTGTGAGATTGATTTCCACTCGAAGAAATGGATTATTTAATATTTTCATATCTTTGCACTTGTGTAGAGGCAGGACACGGCGTTGAGCTACGCCATTCAACACGCAATGCCTCTATAATTTCATAAAAAACAGAGAGAGGAGTGTCTTAACACTAGGCCCCCTTTGATTACCCTGACTGTAAAAAAATACATTATTATTAGACTATTGTAAAATACGATTTTTTTTGACCCCTGTAACTTTTGTACGCGGTCTCCCATACAAATAATGAAACCCACAATCATCATGCTTACGTCCTAACTATGCCAAGGGAATTTTTTATATAATTTTAAAGTAACAACGTACATAAGTGTTTTTTTAAATGTGAATTCTTTACACTTCTTACCAGTTTCCATCAATAATTTGAAAAGTAAGATTGTAAGTGTCAATATAGTAAATTATGTTATTATTGTATATATTAAGTATTAATTATTATAACATTTTTTAATAAAATTATAGTATGTTATATGGGCACATTTTTTTAAAAGAAAGAAGATTACCAAAAAATCCACAGTATTTCTTATTTAAAAAAAAATCAAAGATAAAAAATTATATCACATCAAAATCAAAAATAAAATTGAACCCAAGTACAAAGTAAGCAAGAAAGCATAAAAATCTATTAGGATCAATAAATACCCATTGCTATAACAAAAGGTTATTTCGCTAATTGGTTTGCAACATTTCGGAGCAATTCCATTCAAAAATCTTATATTTTATATTTTAATCAGACTGTTTCACATTTCCTTTGCAAAGGTCAGGGATCAGAAACGCCCCTGTATAATGTTTCCCAAGACACTTTGTACTACAATGTATAAGAGATAGCGAGTTTTGTAATATAATGTTTACATATTGAAGCCGTTTAGTACGTTGAGGCCGTAGAGGCGCAGTGGTGCAAACGTGTGATTGTAAACGCGACGATTGTGGGTTCGGTCCCCACTCGGGGGAATGAATTATTATTTATTATTTTTTTCATTTCTTCTCTCTGGTAAAAAGGCAAAGTTCGGCGTTGAATTCCGCCACTCTATATACAATGCCTTAAGAATTCGGATAAAAGCTACGCAATGCTGAAAAAAACAGGTATATAATGTATACTCTATTTCGATTACGGCATTCCAAATAAATTAGTTGAAAAAAAATGGCTTCGCTAATATCACGTTGTATGGAGAACACAAGAAGGAATTTGTACGGTAAAAAAGAGATAATGTTACTCAATAAGAGTACTTGTACATTTTTTATTTACATTCTTCCGTTCTGTCGAAGGAAAGTGTGGCGTGGAGTTGAAGTAGAAAGAAGTGTTACAGCAATACGTTCCTTCCCTAATTTATACTTGACTAGTTCTCATCCGCAATCTTGCTTCCATCAACTTTAAGACGTAAAATGTATTTTTTTTCCGTTTCCACGAGAAATTGGAGATATCTTTTCTTAGTTCCCTGCAAACCCTACCTGCTTGATAAATACCAATATTCCAAATCCAATAATTTCGTTTGTGCGTTGTCCGTCATCCACACAGTCTCGTATGTACAAAAACTTTATATACATACGAGTAGATATAACTATTTATAGAAGCTGTAAAAATAAAACAATTTTCTTTTATATTTTGTACCAAACGTCATTTACACAATTTTACGTTCATTTGACAAATTAGTCAACGCAGGTTTAATTACACCTAAATTTGTGATAATAATTCATTTTTTTTTTCGTTTACAGCAATTATAATTGTAATTTTATCATTGCAAATCCCAAATGTAAACCCTTATAAATACTAAATAGAAAGTTACTGCGCATGAATAGAATTCAGCTTCACGCTGTTTCCCCCACACAACAGGGTAGGCAGAGGTAACCTAGTGTTAAGACACTCCGTTCCCCACTTTCTACCGAGTTCTGGAGGCATTGAATGTTGAGTGGCGGAACTCAACGCCGCTTTGCCTCGACACCAGAGCGAAGAAATGAAAATATTAAATATTTCATTATTTTCTTCGAGTGAGAATTGAACCCACAACTGATGCGTTTTTAGATGATGATTTTTAATGACGATATGGAGTGCAGCGTTCAGTTACGCCACTCAACACGCAATGGCTTCAGAACTCGGTAGAAATTGGGGAACGGAAGTATCCTAATGGGAACGGAGATTTCATCTGCCCACTCTGCCACGTGAGATACAGCTTGAGGCTTTAAAAAATAATAATAATTGAAACCCACACTCCAACACCTACCGCACATTCAATCAGACACTCAATTTACTAAATAACCACCAAATTCTATTAACAATTTAAGATTTATAACAAGCATTTCATTTAAACTGCGATAACTTGAAATTTGATCACATTTTTAACGAAAGATCAAATCAATTTACGACGAAGGTCAATCAAAATTAGGGTGTAGGTGTGAAAGATTGACAGGAGAACAAATTTTTTAATGGGTACCAATATATTATTCTTGCAGTTAACCTTATGAACTTAGACGTTAAACATTTAACAAAAATGGTGCTTAAGTTAACTGTTAGTTAGTTATTTATTGGATTCAGTAATATATTTTTAAAAATCATTCTCTGCTGTGCATTAATAATAACTTTAATTTCGGCGGAGACTGGAGAACGGAAGTGTTTTAATGAGAATGGAGAGTCTTGTCACTAGATTGCCAGGTTCCTTCTACCTACTATGCTACGTGCAGAATAAAGCTTATTAAGCTTAACCTCGTGCCGCTGCGCCACGACCGGCCTCAATAAATATAATATTTTTTCTTGTTATTTTAATGTGTTTTTTAATGTTATTAAATCTATTATTTATTATATTGAGGGAGATCGTGGCGCAGCGGCACGAAGTGTGACTGTAAAACCGACTGGTTGTGGGTTCGATCCCCACTCGAGGAGATGAAATATTTAACTAAATTTATATATCCATTTCTTCGCTCTGGTGTCGAGGCTAAGCGCGGCGTTGAGTTCTGCCACTCAACACGCAATGCCTCCAGAATTCGGCAGAAAGTGGGGAACGGAGTGTCCTAACAATAGGTTCCCTCTGCCTACCCTGCTGTGTGCGGGATACAGCGTGAAGCTGACTGGTATTAAATCTTATTTCTGAGTTATGTTATCTAGTAATAAGTTGTCAGTGTTTCGGAAGCATTGTGTAGTACTCAGCGTAACCCAGTAGTTGCATCTAGAGGTTCCATAGCTTACCAGACCAGTTATTATTATTAAAATAAACAAATATGATATTTCCGAAAATTTACTTACTAAGGCGTACTGTTTTTTTATAAACATACAGAAAAATATTAAGCAACAAAAAATAGTAGAGGCCAGTTGTGGCGCAGGGGCATAAAGTGTGACTGTAAAATCGACTCCCAGTGGGTTTTGATACCCACTCGAGGAAATGAAAAATTTATTTACATTTATATTTTCGTTTCTTCGCTTTGGTGTCAAGACAAAGCGCGGCGTTGAGTTCCGCCACTCAATATGCAATGCCTCCAGAAGTCGGCGGAAAGTGGTAATCGGAGTGTCTTAACACTAAATACCCTCAGCCTACCCTGCTGTGTGCGGGATACAACGTGAAGCTGATTAAAAAATATAGTACAACAATAATTTCTTAAACAACAGTTTATACAACAATATCATTGTAAATACAATAACAACAGTATAAACAAGTAATTCTATTCAACTAAACTACAGTAGCAAGTTGATATAGAAGTGAGTGTACTACCAAGCGTATATTTGCCTCCAGCTCCTACGGTCTGATTGCCTAATTCCCTATGGGGTAAGATTTGAATTTATCATTAGAATTCTACTTGCCGAACTGGAATATTCAATGTTAGGTACTTTTACCTTTACTTTTACTTTTACTCTTTCTTTTTAGATCTAGCTTTTGTAAATTGGTTTGTGTATGTAAGTATATAGTTGATACGAGAGTGTGACTGTATATGTGGTTCGATTCCAATTTAAATATTTAATATTTTCATAAATCTGTCTCGCTCGACTCGGCAAAACGGCAGCGTTAAGTTCCACCACTCAATATGTAATACTTCAGAATTCGGCAACTTAACATTAGGTTCCCAGGTTCCCTTTGCCTACCTTGCTATGTACAGTATACTGCGTGAAACTAAAACGAGTTTGACTGTAAACGTGATGGCTATGGATTCAACCTACAACTGGAAGAATGTTCACATTTATATTATTTTTATTTCCTCGCTCTGATAGATAAAGTGTGGGCTTGAGTTACGCCATTCAACATCAATCAGAATCAGCTTCACGCTGTATCCCGCACATCTGCTGTGTAGTAAGTAGGCAGAGGGAACCTAGTGTTAAAACACTCCGTTCTCCACTTTCCGCTAAGTACTGGAGGCAATGCGTGTTGAATGGCAGAACTCGACGCCGCGTTTTGCTACTACACCAGAGCGAAGAAATGAAAATATTAATTTGAGTAAATATTTCGTCTCCTTGAGTGAGGATCGAACCCACAACCAGTCGTTTTTACAGTTACACCTTGTGCCCCTGCGCCACGACTGGCCTGGACTGGCCACTCAACATACTGCGTTCATTTCACGTTCTATCTCTCACAAACAGAGAAGGCAAAAGGAATCTGGGAACCTAGTGCTAAGATACTCCATTTCCTATAAAGGAAAAAGGGTTAAATATTTAATTTTCCCAAGCAAGAATCAAACTCACAACCTTCGCGTTTGTGTTTGTAGTCGCACGTTTGCGCTCCTGGGCCCCGGCTGCCTGCAACATGACGTAGTTATAATGTTTTTCATTTTAGATATGTATCTATGTATTATATTATTTGTATCATTAATTATTACCCATTGCCTGTTGATGTACCTTGACAAAATCTGACGGTAAACGTGATAATACTAGGTTCGATTCCCATTTAAAATTTTAAGCACGCAGCATTTAGAAAAATAAAAACGTTTTAAGAAAATAAAATCTTTACAAAGAAGAAAAATGGGGAACGGAACATAGGGAAAAGTTTCTTAAATCGAGCATATGCAATAGAGGAAGAATAAAATAAATTTTATTTTATTCTTTAAAAAACTCTTCAGTTCTAGAGAAAGCATGTCTGTTCTTTTTATAGTTAAGTATCAATTTTCTACTACATTAAATACTAGTTCTATAAGGTATATAAAATGCAACGCCTCATTTGTTCTTGGATCTTGAATGGTTACCGATATAACCTACCCTCGGATGTGAGAAATAAGGCAAAATAATTTAGTGATATATATCTTCGTGGTCTAATATCCACTTTTTTTTAATTATTTGTCGTCTTGTATACATCACAACAAGCTTGACCAATTAAACTCAGTTTTATGACTGTAGGAGTATTGCACAGTAATCATAAATATTATTTAATACATTTGTATGAGGCCAGTCGTGGCGCAGGGGCACAAAGTGTGACTGTAAATCCGACTGGTTGTGGATTCGATCCTACTCGAGGAGATGAAATATTTACTTAAATTTATATTTCCATTTCTTCGCTCTGGTGTCGATGACAAGCGCGGCGTTGAGTTCTGCCACTCAACACGCAATGCCTCCAGAATTCGGCAGAAAGTGGGGAACGGAGTGTCTTAACACTAGGTTCCCTCTGTCTACCCTGCAGTTTGCGGGATACAGCGTGAAGCTGTATTATTATTATTTTGTATTAATACATTTGTAAACATGCAATGTAAGTGTACTAAATTAAATAGCTAAGCGGGACGTTTTGCAATCAGTTTTAGTTATAGTTTTGAGAAGTATACAGGGTGGAAGCGTCTACGCTCCTTTTACGGGAACTACATGTAGGTTAAAATATTTCAAACCCATATCTAAAGAAATTAATCAAGATACCTCAACAGTTTAGCCGTAGGATTTTTTTTTTCATTTCACGATGTTTATCCATACCGTATTTCGTGTGACGCAATTACGAATAGATTCCAATTACGTAAACATCTACTACTACAAAAATAGTACTAAGCGTTGCCGATCTGCCACTTTTTATTTAAAAAAAAAATACTAGAACGAGAAAGGGATTTCTGTCATTATATTTTACGCAATTCAACATTGCCGTCATTACCTACGACTGGATTTCGTGAACGAGGCGTGTACGCCGTTATCGCTTTGATAGATTTGTGTCTGTGTGCATAATTCTTTACAAATGGCGTTTTATTTTACAATGATAATTTTATTAATTATTTTGTTTGAAAAAATCGCATATTCGTTTTTGGCAAAATCTCTTTTGTTTTAATTGTATTAGATTTTTATACAGTGCTTACTGTGGTTTACTTTAAAGTGATGATGACAAAAACACTTTGTATATATCAAATTTAATATATAATAAATGAGTTGAATCTTAAGTCTCGTCTCAGTACTTCGTTCTCAAGACACACCGTCCCCCACGTACCTCCCAATTTTCTAGATAATTGTTGTTGAGTTACAAAACTTAACGGCGCGCTTCGTCTTGTTATCAGAGCGAGGAACTCAAAATAATTCAGTCTTCCGAATGTGATCTCACTTATAATTGTATTATTAATTAGATGGTGTGCCGCTGTGCCACGAAGGCCTCAATTTCTTTTTTTTTATTGAACACTAGGTTCCCGGGTTCCCTCTGACTATTTTTCTAAGCAAAGAGAACATGCAAAAAATATACGTGGACATTAAAAAACAGGGCTTTTTAAATTGAAACAGCAATGTTTGGACACTACTCTACATTCGTATTTGTTGAAGATGTATATACAAATATACGTTATCAAACATTCTGCCTGAATAATTTTTATTTTTTTATCATTAATGCCGTTGTGGCGCAATGGTATAGTGTCTGACTATGAACATGACGGTTTTGAATTCAATTCCCACTTTACGAAGTGGAAACGGAGTGTTTTGCAATTTGGTTCCTTCTACTTACCCTGATAGGACGTGAATCTTAATAATATTGTAATTGAATTAAAAACAAACATATTACTAATGCCTTACATACGTTATATGCAATAAATATTATAGTACATATTTTATACTCATTCATAAAAAGTAAACCTAAAATTTATGATAAATATCAATGAATAAACAAATAATCAGATTTGCAAAACACGCGATGTCTCTCGTTTATATGCAATTTTAGGGGTCGAAAATCTAATATCGGGACCATCTGGCCCGTATCGTAGATTACATTCTAAATAATTTAGATTCGTATAGTGTTTGTGAGAGAGTTCGTGTATTGAAATGTATTTGTGGTTTAGCAGTTTAGAATTTTCCCATCTGAATGACAATTTTTTCTTCTTTTTATCTAATCAATTTGTCAGTTATTTATCTATACATATAATAAAATACATGGAAGAGAATTGGGAAAATCTACTATTGGGATTAGATATTTATCGATGTAACAGAACCAGAAAAGTAAAATGTTTATCTGTTTGTATGCTTGTTCATGCTTTTATCAGATATTAAAATGCAATTTTCGTTTTCATATTCAGATTGGTAAATAAATTATTTTTTAGCTTAAACGGGCGAAACCGCGTACGCGTCGGTGCAAGCGTACGGTGGAGAATTTTGATACTATGTTTTTCTGACCATATTGGTACGTGAGATAGATGATGAGAGTAAAGTGGCGGAGTTGGTAAGAGTCTAATCATACTAGGTGTTTGTGTAACAAATGCTTTCATTCTTATCCATTAGAAAAAATGCGGCGTTGAGTTCCACCATCCAGTAAATAAAAAAAATCCAAAACTATCTAAAAACGGATAATGCAGTGTCCACAAATACCATCCGAGGTATGAAAAATTAAACAATACTGAACCAAATCAATATATTTCCATAGCGTGTGGACACTTTTATCAATGCAGAGATCTCCGATAAAGTAGACCTGTATAAACCAGACCTTATACGTATTACTGGAACTGATAACGTTTGCTTTATATGAGGGAAGCCCTGACATGATAGGCTTACGTTCATAATAAAATGTTCTACATGAATATGTATTTGATTTTATAAGAGTTGATGTGGATTGTGCCATGCACCATTTTGGGAGAAAGTCATAGTAGCACTATAGTAGTATTTGATTGTAAGTGCGATGGATGAGGGTTCGATTTATTTGAGTAGGAATAAGATAAGTTCTTTGAATTTCACGATTATTACACATTTTAAATAAAACTATTTTAACCGGATTAATCGCGTATATTTTGTATGTTTATACTTTTTTGGAAACCCGACGTTTCGAACACTTTGCAGTAGTCCGTGGTCACGGGTAGACTGAGGTGGCATTCGTCTGTCAGTTGACATAATTATTATATCAAACTACCGCCAACGATTTCTTAGTTGCCT
>DWMY01002748.1:0-11249 GCA_018249775.1 Heliconius hecalesia formosus
GACACCAGAGCGAAGAAATGGAAATATAAATTTAAGTAAATATTTCATCTCCTCGAGTGGGGATCGAACCCACAACCAGTCGGTTTTGCAGTCACACCTCGTGCCGCTGCGCCACGACCGGCCTCTGACTGATTTGTTGTTTGATAAAATTGTAAATTATTATTTGTATAATGCTAAAAAAACTGGAGATTATATAACTATGCTAGGTGACGCTGCCTACCCGTGCAAATAAGCTCTCTATACTTTTTAGTATTTAAATTTTTATAAGTTATCAAATTAGCCTTATTTATTGTTAAAAACATAAGTTTAGACCTAAATTTTGTGTGTGAGTGTTATTATATATCACAGAAAGCATTTATTCTTAACACTTGTCATATAACTCGTAAATTTTTATCAACATCATCTGTACACTCGATTGCCTCTATACTTGGTTAAGGTCCTTATATATATGGCAATAAAACACCTCTTTTTAGGAAGAGAGATTTCTAAAAGAAAAATAAAAATGATCATGACAAAAAAACAAGTCGCAGTCGTAGTGCCAGTCGCAGTCGCCACACCACAACCACACTCCTGTCCGATCGACCACCTGATAACGTAGGCGGCGGACACACGGATGAATAAATTACTGGCGTGGCCAATTTGGCAATGGTAACCCATTAAATATGGAGACCAGATTAAGAAAGAAACTGAGGGGGCCGCTTCCCGAGGGCAATCGCCGGGGCGCACCTGGAGCTAACGTTGGGTGTTTCACCATACGGACCGTCCGAAGCAGGCAACAAGGATTTACAACCCGAAAAATCGACAGCCGAACTTTTACTTATCGACTATATACAGAAAAAATTACACGAACAATCTTTACTTAATTACCCACAAATTAATGTATCAGAGAATAGAAAGAAATAAATTACTATCTCAAGAAATACTCAATCGACTTAAAGAAGAAGTAAAAATACAATTACAGGAAGAAGACACAAATATTTTATACGTAACAAAAATATCAAATTACAAACACAAACAAGAACTTCCTCACCAACATCTACATTTTCCCAGGAAAACATTCAAAGTTTATCTACAAAAAAAAATCTACATTACGCAAATGCGGCTATTTTGTAACTTCCCATACTAGGATACCAACCTCAGATACTGCCACAGACTTTACCAACTTTCCAATTTACTCAATGAAAATATTCTTATAGAATACATTTCCCCAGATTAGAACAACAACAGACCTTATAGACCTACATACATTAGTATACTGCACTGCACTTACTATAACAGAAGGATTACAGATAAGTTACATAATTGGAAATCACCAGGTATAGACAAAATTCATAACTTTTGGTTTAAGCAGCTTACTTTCCTTCATTAGCAAAGAATATATAAGAAATCATCTCTGGACACCAAAACATATCTGAATTTATAGCTACCGGAATGACTTATAGGCTACCCAACTGATTTAAGACTCAAAAGAAATGATGATTGTATTAACTATAAGTTAAGAATAAATATGTTGAATTGAGGTTTCAAAGTAAATATTTATATTAAGTTAATTGCTATATTTTATTAACTTTACTCATTTCTACTGAGTCGTGCAGTCAATTAAATAAAAATAATCAAACCGAATATATTCGGCACCATAACCGAATAATTCGGCCGAATACGAATATTGAAAAAGATGCCGAATACACCGAATACCAAACGAATATTCGGCGCATCTCTAAATAAAAACATAGAAAATAACAACGTAATAGCAGAGAAACAAAAAGGCTGTAGACGAGTCCACATAGGATGTAAAGAACAACTTATCATTGATTTCACCATAATGAAACATACATTATCCAAAAATAGAAATTTATACTGTACCTACATTGATTATAACAAAGCGTTTAATAGTATTCCACACTCTTGGTTGCTACATATACTAAATATTTATAAAATAAACCCTAAAATAATTTACTTTTTAAAAAACGTCATGTCTCAATGGAAAACTCAATTATTATTCATTTACTTAACCATTTCCAACTCTAATAGCACTAGAGAAATAGTAAAAAAGAAGTTTATCAAGGTCTTGGTGTCCATGAGCTCCTTGTGGTTCTGCCTGGCCCTACACACACTATCTTATCGATTACAATGTAACCGCGTCGGATATCGTCTTAAGCACGACAATAACGAAACCACAATATCACATTTAATATACGCGTATGGATGACATAAAATTATATTCTACAAATGGTAAAGAAATGAGAACACTTACTGATACTACAACATAATTTAGTAAAGATGTACACATGCAATTTGGACTAGATAAATGTAGAACTGTTAATATAATTAAAGGTAATATACAACCCGGGGATTACGTGATTAATGAAAAAGATAAAATAACTGCCACAGAACCCAATGAATTATATAAGTACCTAGGATTTCAGCAACTCAAAGGATTGAACCACACAGCTATTAAAGAAACAATAACGAACGAATATAAAAAGAGGATTTGAGGATAAAGAGAGGAACCTTAACTATCAAGTAAACATCTTATAAAGGCCTTAAATACATTCACAATACCAATCTTAACTTACACATTCAGAATCATAAAATGGTCAAATAGTAATATAGAACAAATTGAACGCTTAACACGCACTACACTCACTAAACATAACAACTTACATCCTAAATCTGCAATTGAACGATTAATAATGCAACGAAAAAAACGGAGGAAGAGGTCTCATAGATATAAAACATTTGTGGCTGAAATAAGTACATAATTTATCTGTATTTTTTTATACAAAAGCTCAGTCAAGTAACATACATAAATCAATACTCCAAAACGATTTTAAATATACGCCTTTGAATCTTCATGACTATCAAAATATAGAAACCCTAACAAATATATATCTACAAAAAAAAAAGAAAATAGAAGAATGGAAGAAGAAAGTAATGCATAGTCGACACCCTAATGAGCAACAACAACCTCATATAAATCTTGAAGCTTCAAAAAAGTGGCTAAAGTCCGGCAGTCTATTCTCAGAAAAAAAAGGCTTTATTATAGCAATACAGGATCAAATAATAAACACAAAAACTTTAGAAAATATATTATCAAAGACCCTACAGATACAAATGATAAATATCGCAGATGCCATACACAATCATAAACCATACAACACATAACAGGAGCCTGCGCAAACCTCACACAGACAGACTACACTCACCGACATAACCAACTAGTAAATATTTTTTCTTTTTTTTTTCAGCTTCACGTTGTATCCCGCACACTGCAGGGTAGGCAGGGGGAACTTAGAGTTAAGACACTCCGTTTCCTACTTTCCGCCAATATCGGGAGGCATTGCGTGTTGAGTGGCGGAACTCAACGTCGAAACACACCTCAAACAGTTCTAGAGAATACCTTACATAAAATATATTATGATTGCGTTATACTCACCGATAAAACCATACCAATACAATAAACCAGATATAACACTACTAGATAAAATAGGGAATTTTACACTCATAGCATACAAAAAAACAAAAGTAGTTGAAAAAATAAATAAATATGTAGATCTTAAAGAGGAAGTCACCCGTATCTGGAATCGGGATAAAGTCTACGTCGTCCCAATAGTTATATCCACCACCGGCTTCATACCAAAAACCATTCATCACTATTTATAAATAATAAACTTACAAAATCATATAATATACTCTATAGAAAGCTGCCATTTAAAATACATGTAGGACAGTGAGGAAGTTCTTGCAGATAGAAGAAATTGACATAAACTCACAAAACTAAACACACTACACTCTATCATTATTTGGCGCATGCCCGTCGTTATAGTTAACCACCGGCTTCACCAGCTTAAAGCTGAGAATTGAATTAAAATACAAAATAATAATATTAATATACTTTATTGTACATCACAAGAAAATACAGTGAGATAAAAGAAATACACAGAAAAGAAATTGTGTTGCGAATGTGAACTGCGGAACCATTTAAGCCAGAAAATGTGCAACCCGGCAAACTGGTCATTATTATAATCTATAGAATCACACGAAGTAGTTGTTCAGGATCTTTACAAGATTATAAGTACTTTTTTAAACAATAATATTTCATGTTTTAATTTTTTTTGCATTCTGAAAAATCTTTTTTGATGCAATTTAAGTTAACTCTGTTATGAAGCTGTTGTAAGTTTTTAACAAATTCTAAACATATCATTCTAGTACTACATTACAGTATTTAGTTATTATACAGTATTAAGTTATTACAGTAGTACATTCTAGTAGTGCTTTTGCCAAATGTCGAAATGAAATCTCTTCAAACTTTATAAATACGGTGATTTAAAATAGTAACACCAGTATAGTCGTGACACTTCCAACAACCTGTAATAAATGGAAAATGAAATCAGCAAATCTACAAGTTCTAGTTTCTGTTAACCTGAATTTGTTTTATATAAAATACAATAGACAAAAACAATAAAATTTATCAATCTTATTTTACTAATATTATAAATCTGAAAGTTTGTGAGGGTAGATGTTCGCTTCACTTTCACATAAGATCTACTCCTATTTAAATCCGTTCTTTAAATAAAACTGTACAGTAATAGAGTTTACAGTTATAAAAGTTTATACATTAGAATAACATAAAGGCTACAACATACAACCTATGTAAAGATTATGTATAATTTGGGTATAATATAACAATAACTTTAGGCGGACCAGATGCGCCCGCTTTTTTGCATTAAATAAAATATTCCGTAGACCTTGGATATTAGCGGCCTTCTTAATGAAAAAATTCCAAAAATTGTATATGAGACGTCGTTTAACAAGATATGATTGTAGAAAGCTTCTGTTTCATCCCGTAAAGGGTCGGCTTCACTCGTGATGTGACACATCAATTTTCCAACTAGTATACGAGTGTTGGCTACCTACAATAATATTAAACGAAACAACGTACATAAAAACGTACATAACGTACATTAAAAAGTGTGGCATACACATTAATATATTGATTATAACACCAGATATTTGCATTGAGTCGTATCCTAATATCTTTAATAATAATAAAATCAAAAAAATTGTGGATATCCTTCTTTCTTAAAATTATGACTCTAGCGACTGGCTTGTCGATAATTGCATTTGTAATTATTTTTTTGCACGCTACTAACCGTTGAGATGCTTTGAATTACTTTATTTATTTATTAAATGACGCAAAAACAACTAATTTAAACTAAAATTTATTTAATGATTAGTGTAATTATTTTAACATACCTCTTCTTCAGTACGAGAACAAGGCTCTACTAATAATATCATTCTTAAAACATGATATACGAACCAAACACATTGTAATGCCAGTAAATTTGGTTTTGAAATATCTAGAAAAAAAATCAAATCTTATAATTTGTATAATCTATCAAATAAAATACTTTTTTTAGTTCTACGCTGTATCTCACAGAGGCATCCGTGGGCATAGGGCACCAAGGAAGCTAGTGCTAAGACACTCCGTTCTTATTAAAACTTCCACTCCCCACTTTCCGCCGAATTCTCGAGGCATTGAGTGTTGGTTGTCTCGTTAACAGCGCGAGAAAATGAAAATTTTAAATATTTAATTCTTCCGACTTTAAATCGAACCCTCGATCGTCGCATTTACAGTCGCACACTTCTGCCCCAGTGCTACGACGGCAAAATCAGTATAATATTCGTTTATTAAAATAATATGTGTTTTTCGTTACGATATTATGGATGTGTTGTCCAAATTCTAATTCAAAGCGAGATGCATATGATGAAAACTAAAATTGTTTCTTTTGACTGATATGAAATTTGCATAGTTAATAAAATTCAATAACACCTAATAACCTACTATTTCCATGTGTGTGATCTGCTTTTACCAAATTAAAAATAGTAAATATGATGTGTATGGTCAAAATCGTGAGTTGAAGAAACATAGTTGTACTTTCAGAATCATTAAAGTTCCTTAAAACGTCACAGACGCCGACATACGATTGGCTGATTTCTCTAACTTTATGGGATAATTTCAATCGCTTCGCCACAATTACATCTGCAAAATTATTATTAACATTTTTAATTACTTAGTTTTGTAGAAGTGGTTTATTTGAAGTAAAATTAACATGTAAATTAAAAACCTGGGTATCGTTGGTCAGCCATTCCGATTAGATCTATAGCTGCATTGATCGTCTGAACAGGTATTTTTAAAAAGGCTGGCGTTAAATAATTTCTAGAATTTTCCGGTTCCAAATTTGCTATGCAAGTTAATTTCATAAAAATATATAATTATTAAATGTGAACTTAATTTCTTTTTGAAGATACAAAAGCATAGTCGAGAAACTGCGTATGAGACAAAGCTATTATTTTTATTTTTAAAGACTCCATACAAAAAAGGACAAATCAAAATGGGCAAGGAACATTGTGAATGCTAAAATTGTTAAAGCACAAGCCAAGAGCAAACCGAACAATGATAACACTACAAATCGATCGACAAACAATTTCATTCTGTCAAGTGTATTGAATAACTTATCGCTATACATATATATCTGAAAAAAAAAGAAAATATTACAAGTATTGAATATACTGACAAATTACGTTACGCAGACACTCGTTTACTGCCTGAAATCCAGACTTAATGCACAATGCGATGACTATAAACTGCAGCTCCATCATAGTTGATATAACTAACGATAGTATATACATACATATTTGTAAATCTAAAACTAAATAAGAAAAGTATAATACACATTTACTAAGAGAAGGAGATTGAAATTTGGTTTTCTGTTTTCTTACACTGGTAATGTCCCCAGATAAGTATGCATGTACCGAATATGAACAGCGCAGTCAGACTTAATATTTTCCATTTCAACATATTATCCTGATAGTCGCCAAGAATGTTATTTTTTATCTAAAAGTGGAAATAAATATATTATATCATATTATCCAATACACTAGCGAGAATAAAGGCCATGATTAAAATGCTTAAGCACGTCAACAAAATAAGTTATGAAAGAATGGAAAAAAACTGATGAAGCAAGAGTGAGTGGCAAAAAAATTAGAGAAGCACAACGTCGATGATATTACAATCTTAAACAAAGGTCACACACGTTGTGGTACGAATACTTTGGACAGACCTTTCTCACTGATTCAACACAAGTCATTAAAATTTTTGTTTTTCTTGTTGCATTAATAACACCAACACTAATCAAGAAAATGGACACCAACATACTACATATTCTTAAAACACAATTTGTTTGTTCTGTATCATTTAATTTATTTTGATCTATAATAGTTGACTTTATATCCATGTACATTGAAAAGAACATCAAAAGATCTGTTGATAATAAATATATTTTTTTACTTTTGTCTAGTGTTAGCAAACTCGTGTAAAAGAGGGAAGATATAGATAGAAAACTATAAAAGCAATGGAATTGCGTCAATCGGGGACCCGTCCGTTTTCCCACCGGAGGAGGCACTCCGGAAGTACTAGACTAAGTGGCTGCGGTCTATAGAATCACTATCAGAACTAGACTCAGACCATCGCCCAGTAGTTTTCAAACTAGGTATAGACTCCCTTCAGGGCCACTCACAAAATCTATCAAAAATTGGAAAAAGTTGGCTAAACTCATCAAAGCGAACGACTCACGACCTCATTCAAAAATTATAGACTTATAAATGTTGCTAAGGAAACGCTCTTCATAGCTGCTCGGTTGTGGGTTCGATCTCTACTCGAGGAGATGAAATATTTACTTAAATGTATATTTCCATTTCTTCGCCCTGGTGTCGAGGTGCCTCAACACGCAATGCCTCCAGACGAAGACGAATTCAGACGAAAGTGGGAAACAGTGTCTTAACACTAGGTTCCCTGCCGTGTGAATCTGATAAATAAATAAAAAAAAAGTTATACTGACCATAGACGATAATGAAAATCAGTCCGTAGATGACGAAAGCGTGTGAGATATACATGAATATTTTGTCACGAGGTTTCGTAAAACGCACTGGAGCAATTCCAAGCCATCGAGATATATTCATTACTAGAAGAATTGTATCATCCACAACACACCTTCTTACTTGTAATGTCATCTTTTATACAATAAAAATGCCTTTGTGTTTAGCTGATGATGATCTGGACTAATTAAGACAACTAAAAGTTTATCGATATAACTGAACACTAAAAAATTAAAATTATTTGCTTAAGTACTGTTTTTAAAATACAGGTCGGTCGGTACAGGTCGGTCGGTACAGGTCGGTCGTGGCGCAGTGGCACAGGGTGTGACTGTAAAAACCGACTGGTTGTGGGTTCGATCCCCACTCGAGGAGATGAAATATTTACTTACTATATATTACCATTTCTTCGCTCTGGTGTCGAGGCAAAGTGCGGCGTTGAGTTCTGCCACTCAACACGCAATGCCTCTGAAATTCGGCAGAAAGTGGGGAACGGAGTGTCTTAACACTAGGTTCCCTCTGCCTACCCCGCTGTGTGCGGGATACAGCGTGAAGCTAAGTACTGTTTTTATTTTAATAAAACTACTCTATGTTGTCATACCGTTGGGTGGCTACACGAAAATGACTTTCAATATTGTTTCAATTAAACTTGATGTTCGTAAATAGTGCTAACTAATGAATATCATTATTATGTTTTTAGAGTGCATACAATGTAAGTCGGGATACTCTAATCTATATATATATATTAAAATTGTAACTGATCTATGTCTGTACATGGAAGACATATAAGAAAAAAAAACTTATATCAATTTAAAATACTCAGTTCGGCAAAATTGCTATAACAGTTATTGTATACAACTGTTTTACTCAATAGGCCGAGTCTTTAGCTTTTAACTTGCATGATCAACACCGAGATTTCAAAATTTTCGGTCGGAGCTTACCCGAGAAAAACTGCAAATACCGTATAGCTAATTATTTTTGTTTAAATTCAATAAATTTTGCGAGCAAAATCATATAAATTCCCAAAAGATTTAAATTACTTAATGTGGCACAAGTGTGAGACTTTAAGCATGACAGTTGTGGGTTTAGTTTTCACTTGGGGAAATGAATTATATTTATTACTATTTTAAGGCCAATCGTGGCGCAAGGGCACAAAGCGGGACTGTAAACGCGTCCCGCTGTGGTGAGAGTGGATTTATTTAAATTACGTTCCTTTTTTAGAAAACGTATAAAAATTTGAACGTAGCGGGACTCGAACCCGCGCCTCCTGGAAACCGACCAGGCGCTCTGACCGCTAAGCGCTTGGTCGGTTTCCAGGAGGCGCGGGTTCGAGTCCCGCTACGTTCAAATTTTTATACGTTTTCTAAATAAGTATTTTTCTTTCCTAAGTGTGGAATAACACTTTAAAAATGTTTAAAAATAGGTTCCTTTTGCCTACCCTGCTGTGGGCGGAATATAGCGCTAAGCTGATTTGATTTGATTTAATATTTTCATTTCGTAGCTTTGGTAACAAGGCATAGCGTTGCGTTGGGTTTTGCGACTTAATATGGTATACTTCGAAAATTACGCGGAAAGTGGGGAAAATTGCGTCTTAATACTAGATACCCTCTGAATTAGTATCCTATGTAAAGTAAAGTAAAGCTGAAAAAAACTTAAATTACTGTTTACCTATATCTAGTCTAGTCAATTTTCAGTTCTTCCGCAGACATTGAAGAATTTCTTTTTTTTTTGGTAAAAATCGAATTCTCAAAGAATATTGTAACCAATATTCTTATACAGCCCGACTGTTGAGCTATACAGCCCGACTGTTGAGTCTGAGAAATTACTGCTGGTATTTTTCCAGAAGTAATTTTAAAAACTACTAGTATTAGTATAAAATATCTCTAAAATACTTATATAGAATAGTATTTATCTAAAAAACGTATAAAATTTTTAACGAAGCGGGCCCCAAGCCCGCGCCTCCTGGAAACCGACCACGCGCTCTCCGATAATTTCAAAATATTACATTATACAAAAGACCTACCATTTGCTTAATAGAAGAATAGTTTTTGAGGAATAAAACCACGAGCGCAGACTTAACAGTCCGTACAGCCCGTATTTGACAGTTTTCTTCAAGAATTTCAAATTCTTAAATATTTAGGTATTTTTCAATCACAATGACTTTGTAGGCGAGTCTTACTCGCGCTTGGCCGTTTTTTTCTTAAATACTTTTAAATAAACATTCGTATGTGTTCAAGCGGGCGTAGCCGTACGGGGGCCGCTAGTGTAGACAATACAATTCTTATTTAAAGTAACGATAAAAACGATATAGTTATAGATATTGTAATTTTTAAAATAATAAAATTATTTGAATTGTATACTTAGTAATTTACAAATTTTTGTCAATAGTAGTTGGTTTCTTTACTAAATACTGCATTTGTTGGCACAAAATCCAAGTTTTGCTCTAAAAGAATTCTTTACCTAGCATTTCCATGCAATTACATTACAGTAAAATCATTTAAAGCAAAACTATGTACAAATATTTTTATAGCCTATATAAATATAACATTTAACCTTTAGGTTTTTTTCAACTTCAACATAAAGGAATCGACCGTTTATTCATGATTTCGATTGAGCGTTCTGTTTAGGTCGGACACTCATATAAATTATAAATTGTATCGTATTGTTTTCTATTAAATCGCATTATTAAGGTAATTTTCTATCAAATTATATTAATATTTTAAAAATATGATACAAGGAGATCAATATTTGTGGAACTTATCATCAGACAGAATGCCTTCAGTTTTGTTTATTCTTTACATGATTGATGTAACTTTATGAATATTATTTCTTATTACTTATAGGTATTATGCGGGCGAAGCCGTGAATGGGCCGCCAGTACTTATTACAACGCAAGGAAAGAACATTTTAGAAAGTAGTTGTAAAATGTTCGCGACGGCGAAAAAATATTAAAATTCAAATTCAAATAATTTTATTCAATATAAGAAGTTACATGCCTAATTTTTTGAACGTCAAATAATTTACCACCAGTTCACTAAAGTTAATGCCTCAGACCTGAGAAGAACCGGCGCACACAGGTGAAATTACACGATTTATGGCCAAAATTCAAAAAATAAAGTTTCTCTAATTAAAAAATAGTAAACTTAATTACCTACAAGACTTCTTTATCTATCTATTGGTTGCTAAATAAAAGCTTGACACTTTTTATTTTATTACTTACATAGATCAACAATACAGTCATTGCTTGAAGGAATGATTTAGTATTATTTTGCATTATTTTTAAATCACGTTTGATATTTATTTAGTTGATATTG